>OMLB01048301.1:0-19871 GCA_900302555.1 Myripristis jacobus | reverse complement strand
TTTTTAATTTGTGTTTCCTTTTCAGTTATTCTTAAAATCCAGCACAATAGATACCTGTTACAGCACCAGTTTTTCCCTGCACCCCCAAATCTTACCATTTCAGAGTGACATTGTTCGTGAGTTGGATGGCCATGTGTTGAAGTGTGTGAAGGACCAGAATGGAAACCATGTGGTGCAGAAGTGTATTGAGTGTGTTCAGCCTCAGGCCCTACAGTTTATTATCGATGCCTTCCAGGGTCAGGTGGGTACACTCATAAGCAGTGGTTTATCTGCTCATACAATTTACATCTTGTGTCAGTGGAGATCATCACACAAGCAGCAGTCAGTTTCAAAATAGAGCAGCCTTACACTAGTGGTACTACTTGTGCATTGATTTGCTGTTGCTCTTCCCCTCTTGTCCCAGGTGTTTGTGCTTTCTACCCACCCCTACGGATGCAGAGTGATCCAAAGGATTTTGGAGCACTGCACCCAGGAGCAGACTCTGCCCATCCTGGAGGAGCTGCATCAGCATTCTGAACAGCTTGGCCAGGTATGCGTATCTGGCCTTGCATCTGGTCTCCTTTCCATGGCCAGATCCATTGCAGATGCAGCAGTCATGTTTTCTAGATGTGATTGATCATTAGTGAGTCGTGTGCCTGTCCTGTTGATGTGCACGTCCCCTCCTTGTTTGAGTATTTCATATTGTTTTTAGTGTCATTGTTTGCTGTGTAGTTTGTGGTCTTGTAGATGCAATGTTTAAGGATAATGGTAAGGATGAATGTAATTATGCTATTGTCATTACATCTGACCTGTGATTTGACTACTGAAACATCCACCCTGCCCCCCCACTTATTCCATCTAGAAATATCAAGGCGTATCATTGGAGATGACACCCAAAACATATTATACAGTGTCCAGCGATGCACTGTTCAAGGTCAGAGCAATTTGCCTCTCTCTCGCGGATGTCCCCGTGTTACCTTCCTTTCTCCCTTTTTCTTTTCTGATGTAAAAAGTCTGATTTTAACATAGTTGTCCTCCAACTCCCCACCTTCACAGACCTCGTTCTAACCCCCCTGAGCAAGCCTCTCCTTCCTCCCTCCCCGTCGTTGCCTCCTTTCCTTTTCTGCCTTTTCCCCCTCTTGCTTTGCCTTAATCAGGCTCTTTTCCCACAGAAGATTCACAAGGCACTTGCTTCTGTGCTCTCTGGTAACCCCTCTCTTAGGCCTACCGCGTCTCCTGATCAATCAGTTTTTCTCCTCATCCTCTGGGTTTCACTTGAAGTGCTTGATAGCAGCTCCCCAGGAGCAGTTTGGACAAGTAAAATCCTCCAAACACCTTTTTAACTTGACCTTGAGTACTTGAAACATTTAAGTCAAGCCCTAGAACAAAATTACCCACGTTTAAAAAAAAAAAAAAAAAAAAGCAGATTGACAGGAAATGGATTATGCAGTTTAAAATGTTTAACATTATTACTTACCTAGCAAATTCCTGCTATAACAAAAACAAATTATAATTAAAAAAAAAAAAAAAAAAAAAAAAAAAAAAACCTCAGTTGTGTTGCCTGGTCAGGTGAGTTTTTGTCTCCATCGTGCCACACTGCTTCAAGTGTAAGTTTTTCACTAAAATCACACCCATAACTGTCTATCACCCATTCTGAAGGGGCAAAGATGCTCTTGGTTGTGTTGTCTGGTCAGCAATACTCCAAACCAGCAGCATCTATTTTGTCTGACCTTCCGCAGTGATGACGTAATGGTATTTGGTGTAAGACTACAAATGGGGGTGTCACTCATTCGTCTACCTGTCGTCATAGCAATGCATGATTATTTCACACCAATTACGACCAATGGGGAATAGTAGTGCATGAACAACATGAGAGTAAAGGGTGTCACATTGATTCACTGCGATTTATGAACACCAGCTTAGCTATTTGCTCTAATCACATACCTCCACTGCCTCCCGCAGGATCAGTATGGCAATTACGTCATTCAGCATGTGCTGGAGCACGGCAGGCCAGAGGATAAGAGCAAGATTGTGGCAGAGGTTCGTGGGAAGGTTCTTGTCCTGAGCCAGCACAAATTTGCAAGGTAAGTTCAGTCATATTGGCAGGGATGCAAATTTAACTGTCCTTGTTATAAACCACTACACCAAGCAAATGGGCTATCCATGTGTTTTTTAGACACTTTGGACTACCCAGTTTAAAAAAAAAAATAGTAATTTGCTCAGGTCAAGTTACACTAAGGTTAGGATTATCCACTTAAAATGTCACGTATCATTAGCCTATGTAGGTCACAAAATAGCAGATCTGTTTATTTCAGTGCCAATTTGTGCCATAATGCAGTAAGCAGTAATTGCATGGGACAGATAGGGTTCATAACTTGGGACTAAAATGGAGGGTTAACCTGTTCACACTGAGCCGAAGTACTGGATAGTAGTGGGATTTTTGGTCAGTCGTAAAAGTGGTGTATTCTTTTAGATGATGCTTTGAAAAGTGTCAGTCAAGCGTTCATAAATGAGTCTAAATTATCAAGTTGTTAGGTAAATTTCTTGCCATCCAAGTACTGTGCATATATCTTAGTCATGTTGTCAAGCCACATGGCTTTCCAAACCTTTATTTGTCTTAACTGTGCTAAATTTCCATCGTTGACCTGACTGGCCAACATCATAAATCCTTGAGTACAGTCATCAGTTTGTATGTGTAACAGAAGTGTGCGTGTGTCTCCCTCCTCAGTAATGTGGTTGAGAAGTGTGTGATCCACTCTTCGCGTGCGGAGAGAGCCCTGCTGATAGATGAAGTATGCTGCCAGAAAGATGGCCCCCACAGTGCCCTGTACACCATGATGAAGGACCAGTATGCCAACTATGTTGTCCAGAGGATGATTGACATGGCAGAACCTGCGCAGCGCAAGATCATCATGCACAAGGTTAATAATCTAGTAAACATACTGTGTGTGGGTATGTACATAAAGAAAGACACAGAGGGGCCAAACATTTAAGACCTTTGTCCTGGTGAATTCAGATTACCACATGAAAATTGTGAGTTGGTTGGCAAATTTGAGTTGGTTTCTAAATGACATGTACCAATATAGTGTTTGAAGCAAGGGGGCATAATCTGAGTACAAAACCTAAAAATAATCAGACAACTGTGAAATCTTATTTGGCTATAAATAGATCGTGGCGTAAGATGAGGCATTTCAGATGTCTAAAATGCTGTATGACAGCACTTGCAGCCTTAAAAGCCTTATTATTATGCCAAAAAGCTTTAGAGATCAAGTATTGAAGCTGAGGAATATTAGTAATTACATGAGGGAAAATTCTCGGCATGTTAAAGGAACAGTTCACCCAAAACATAAAAAAGGTGTATGCCCACTTAGCCCTAATACCATCTATACATTCAGATAGTTTTGTGTGATTGAGCAACATCTCCAGCCAGCTGTGATCTCCACTGTCTTTCCTCAACTCAATACATTGGTGCTGGATTCATTTGTGGGACTCAAGCCATCAACAGTTTGCATGTGAAAAAGTCAACAGTGACAGCTCTTTGAAAAAACAGTGACATGGATACCTGGCATAATCCACAGCCCTCGGGAGGGGATAGAGTTTTGGTGGGAACAATTTCCTGAAGTACACCAGTAAAATGTGTCTTTCTGCCCCACAGGCAGATAAGTATCTATTTGTACCTGTCTGCAAACTGTAGCTATCCACGTGTGGGGTGAATAGAGTAAGTTTTGCAGTGTTCTTCCACAGGAAGTAGCCCCCAATGGAAAATCTTCCCCCTCTTTTCACAAGGGGCTAATGGGAAATGTGTGTATTTTATGTGAATTGTCAAAAATGTCCTTCCTCTAGATTCATTTTAACACACATTTTTTGTTGGGCTTTTTTTGATAAATGTGTTTGTTGACAGCTCTTGCACTGCAGGGCCATGTATGCCAGTTTTTTGCTAATTTACCCTAGACTCGCCACTCCCCAGAAACAGCGGGAAATCTCGATAGCCGTCTTTCCACTGTCGTGCCACTGCGAGCTGTGGCTATCCTCAAGCCACACAGTGTTAACGGCCATTAGCCTCAAACCGTGAGAACAAAAAACATTTGTGTTTCCACTGTTGTGCCAATAGCCCCACAGTCTTGTCTTGTCCATGCACACGAGTGGGAAGTAAGAAGCAAGTGGTGAAAGTCTGCCCACCCAGGACCAACTAACTACTTCAGAACTACATACCACAGGATTTTTTTTCCCCCTTTAGACACCATTTTGTGTGTTGTGTGCTGTAACCGCCTTGTACTGAGACCTCAGTTTTGTCAGTTTTTCGCAGACCTTTCCGGTGGTGTGTCGGATCCCCATGGCTGCCAGCTCTCTCACTCTGTATTGCAGAACATCCTCATTGTGGCAAACACTGTCGATTTGACATTGGACATTATCCTCTGCCCAGAGTAGAACCCTAATGTCTTCTTTTAACCAGGACTGCCGGTTATTCTCCATTTTTCTTTTCTGTTTTTCTGCTACAACAGCGAGCTGCTGTGCTGACATCTGTTCTTATCAGCTGCACCTGTCGTTTCTGATCTTTAACTCCACCTCAGACCTCGGTTAGCCCTATCTGATTCATGGGTATTTGGTGGGCTATCAGCACCTAGAAACTGGCCCCAACACATATGCACCAGGGCACAATGAAAGACCCGAAGTGACAGTAGAAATGCAACAGGACTTGACAAGTACTAGCACACCCACGTTTGGCGCAACAGTGGAAAGCCGGCTAATCTGGCCCTCAGATTAAGTCCAGCTGTGTGAGACATTTGCTGTTAGCTGTTCTGATCATTTCAGCTATTAACATTTTGTCATCTTTTATGTTGTGATTATGAACTTGCTGACCTTTGCTTTGTCCTCTCTGCCGTTTTAGATCCGGCCTCACATTGCCACCTTACGCAAGTACACCTACGGGAAACATATTCTGGCCAAGCTAGAAAAGTACTACATGAAGAGTGGATCTGACTTGGGTCCCATCGGTGGCCCCACAAACGGCCTCATGTAGTCACGCTGATGTCCTGGGTCCCCTGAACAAGTCGGAGTAGGAGCCCCCAACCGCCTGTTCTGTAAGAGACGCTCCTTAGCCATAGGGGTTAACCTTTGACACCCTCTGTCGTCCCATTTTGGGAATTACCAAAAAAAGAAAAAAAAAATTCAACTTCACCTAAGAATGCTGTGACGTCTGACTCCCTGCCACTCTGCCACCCCTGGTGCCGCAGACCCACACTGTGGCCACCAGGGGGCGCATAGTCGGCAGGCTGTCTCCTGGGTAAAGCACAAGCCCGTTGTTTATGATGTAATTGATGTATCTGACTGGTTTTCATATTATCTTGTACATTTAGTTTTTTACCTTGTAAATTGTCTGTAGAAAAAAAATTATACACATTTGCTGAAATTTACGATTCTTACAATTACACCAGCAAGTGACTTTATAGGCTAAACTGAGTGATCCTTTTAAGAAATTTTCCATTTGTTTTTGTAACCGGACTTATTATTATGTCAGCTGTTCTAACAAAAAGCCAGGCAATTGAATATCAAATTTCTACATTATCCCATGCACGGTGAAGTGTTGCCCATGCCAAAGCAGCTGATTGGTTCATTTTCAAACAGCACTACATAGTATGGATGGATATCAACTCCTCCGTCCACTGATTTACTATGCGTCTCGTGCCAATGCGTTAGTCACCCACAGGTCTTGGAGACCAATTTGCGCACTGGGCTTTGGAGAGCTGTGCTTTAGTTTGGGGTAGTGTCATCCAACGGTGGCTGTTTCTTGCCTCTTCTGTTACCTCCTTTTGTTCTCTGAGTGGGGGGTGTGTCCTTACCCTGTTGACTAGCAGCTAATAGTCTGCCTGATTTTTAACTATTTGATGAACAGTGTCAGTACTAAGCAGTACAGATCGACAAACTTCATGCTGTTGCATCTACTGAGCCCCAACTCAGCTGTCTTACTCTTCTTACTCTTCATCCAATGATTTGCTCTGGGTTTACGCCAGATAAAAGCTACCATTAACTTAGCTTATAGTAGCAGAGCATGAGGTTTGGTTGTATAGTGGGTGTGTAACCTGGTGTAATCTTAACATGAAATGACCGTAGTGCGGGGCTTTTGCGGGATAGCGGGTGGGAGTGGGGTATGCGTTGGCATGCTGTGACAGGTTTTGATACTTGGAATGATTTTACTTTATCATGTTTTGTGCAACATCTTATCTGTCTTGTAGTTTGAGATGAACACTGCCCTAGAATCGGTATCTTTATGTACTGAATATCATCTCTTGCATAGAAGTAGTTTAGCAATGTATAGCATCTTTATGTATGAGTAAATTGTTGCTTTTGGGTAGGGGGCTTGCAGCAACGATGGTCCCCCCACCGCCTGAAGGTCCGAGTAGTCAGTTATTGTGAAGTGGTGCTTATCCCAGCTTTGTACATCTGAATATAATTAACGGGATAAGTGGGAGAAAGGGATGTTGCAAGAACCTCTTGTGGTTCTTTCTTTTTCTTTTTCTTTTTTTATAATAATATTTTTAAATTTTCTTTAGGTTGGGTAATCAAGTGCATTGGTGGAGGCCGGTGGGGCCATCAAAAGCTATACAATTCACCTGTAATGCTAGTAGTGATGGCTTTTTCGCTTCATATGAATAATTGTAGAATACATGTAGTATATGTGCAGTTAATAAGTGTAAGTTTATTAGTTTAATTGAAATGTCTAGTTGTGGTGTTTGACAGGCCTTGCTAAATTTGTAGTGACGCTTTTATTTCGTCTGTACAGTTGTACATTTGTAAACGTTGATGCTGTAAATGGGATGTCTTTTACACTTTTTTGGGGGAAAAAGGCAAAATGTGCATTTTGATGTGTGTATATTCATCACTCCTTTCCCCTTGAATATAATGTATACAGTTTTATTTGATCAGCATTATTTTAAAAAAAAATCTTTTATGGCTTTGCAATCTGGCATGTTTTTTTTTTTTTGTTTGTTTTTGTTTTTGTTTTTAATCTGTTATGGGAAAGGCCAGCCTCTGTTTGTACTGGAGCTGTAACATCCTCTGTTGATAGTCTTTCTGATGTGTGACAGTTTAAAAAAAAAAAAAAAAAGAAAATGAAAATAAACACCACCAATGCTCTGTACTTAAAATGAGGCTGCATTTAGTCCTCTCTGCTACCATGGAAACTTCACAGGATATGACAAGAATTATTTTTGTACAGAAGAGTGCTGTATTTTGGAACAGCTACTACCTTGTAAGCAAAAGCAATGTAAGATATTGTCAATTATATAAATATGAACATATGAGTTTTGTCACACTGTCAAAGTCATGTACATTTTCAGGTGGCCTTATGTACATTTCCAGATGTTAGATGAAGAAAAAGAACTCATTTTTGGAAGCAGAATTGTGACTATGTATGATTAAACTGTTCTTCTAACATTTGACCAGTCTTCTGTGCCTTCTTTCAAACCTTTGGTGCATTCATGGTAGGATTGTTAGGGTTGGTAACAGCTCAGTTTTTGTAAACTAAAACGAAACAAAAGGTAAATCACTAAAACAAAGAAAATCTGGACCAGAAGTGTTTTTCTGACAGACATAAACCAGAGAAACACATCTCAGTTACAAAGTATAAAGGAGCTGCTTGGGGGATGGTGAAGGGCAGATTACCGAGATGCATATTTGTATTTTAAATGCAAATAAAATAAGCAAATGTGGTCAGCTCTGAATGGCAACCACTGACATTAAAAAGTGTCCCATGCTTCTGCTTGGTCAACTTCAATCATCCTATCCCACTTCATTTATTGGTGTGTTTCAGATTTTGTACCACATGAAATCACATTTGCATCTTAAGAAAATGTACCCTGGGTTTTTATGGGAAAATCTGTTTTTTTACAACCGGAGATTTTGTTTACTGTGAGAGACCAAAGAAAATAAGTGGTATTCAAAAATGTTTTGATTTAACTGTAAGAAAAAAAAAAAAAGGTGAATGCAGTAAAACCAAAGTTCAAAGCTTGCACTTCCTCAATTCCCACATGCATCAGAACCTGTTTTTAATCTCTTTATAACAGCTACATTTGCATTGAAAACATTTTCCTGTGATGTCAGGACAGCACCTCTGCATGTCAACTTTCAGTTTCATGTCAGCCGGGTTACACACGTGCTTAATCTGTGGAATAGAGATTATCCTTCCTCTATTAGGGCCAACACTTTCATTTGTGTATCATTGTAAGTGGCATCCAACTGAATCACTTAAAATCACATTAACGGGGAAAACAAATGAATCTCATGAATCTAAAAAAACAGCCTGTGGTTTGTTGTGCAGCTTGGCCGGAATTGGGCGGGGCCTGGGGATCGGATCACCTGCGGAAATCTGCCGAGGAGGAGCAGAGTGCAACAAACAACCGCAGCTTACTTAATATGAAGATACTTCTCACAGCTTTTTCATTACTGCTTATGGACTTAATATCACATGTAAATACGTCGGTAAGTCATCGCCTGGTCTACTAATGTCGAAACAAACTCTAACTTTACTTTTACAGTCATTCTCGACAGCGAAGACGTCAAACTACTCTCAGTGTGTGTGTGTGTGTGTGGTAAATTCCGGCGTGCTTGGTGCCAGCTCTAGTCCAGTCAGTCTAAGTGTGTGATCCTGTTCAGATCAAGCCTGCCCTCAGTGGTTACCAGTTTAAAGGTGTGTTATTACTGGGCGCACCCATCTGCTGCTGTGTTGAGACCTGCTTCACCTCCGCAACAGCCTGAACTCAACAGGATGTGGATTCCTGCCTACAAGGTGTTTTATCATTCAGCTGAGTGTCTCTTGCGCCTCTAATGCGTCAGCTGTGATTTGACTCGAGATTTCTATTGTCCCTTTACAGATTAAGATTGCCTCATTATCAGAAAAGAAGACCGCAGGCTGTGAACATTGCTTCTGTTTCTACAGATGAGACGCATTTCTTTCCAAGATCAAAAAAATTGAAAACTTAATTTTTCACCCTTCGTAAGTGGTTTCTGGATCTGATGGCTCTGCTGCTGTCTCTGAGCTCCTTTTGGCTCTCTGGGTCAAGTTTTTATACTCTGAGGGAGGTTTGTCAACACTGAGCTGCTGTTAAGAAACAGAGATTATGACTCTTGGGCTGGCACATCATGATAAATCAAAAGTGAAGCATGAGATTTTTTTTTTACTTCGCTTCTTTGGATTTGTGCACAAAATAATTATTTTGCCAAGCCACAGCTGCCCATCGCATTATGAATGTAGCGTACTGTCCTTCTTACAGGAAAAACCTCAGGCAAATGTTATTTTCTGGCACCTTATTTATGGCCGCTCACAGTGTTGGAGGATGCACAGAGCAGCAGAGCCGGGGAGTCAGATAAGACGAAGGCCATCAGCGGACCCTCCCTTTCACCACAGTTCAGTACATAAGTTCAGTCCAAAACAACGCTGGGCAAATGATTTGACTTCCTCTGGTTTTCATTCCCTCTAGCACCAAGATTTTGTTTACTTTATTTTCCAAACCTCACCTTTTCTGAAAAGAAAGAAAAAAAGACTGCTAGCAAATCAACTGAATCTCAGAACAGACAGACTACTGAAACTTTAAAAACACTTGAAAATTTTATGCTTCATTTTTAATTAAATGCCTTGTGTGTGTGTGTGTGTGTGTGTGTGTGTGTGTGTGTGTGTGTGTGTGTGTGTGTGTGTATAGGAGCAGGTTCATTTGTCTGGAACTCAGCGTATATGTGTGTATGTATGCACATTAATTGCCTCCAACATTGAAGTGAGATTGTTTCCAATCCAAATCACAGCAGAAAAAAGGTATTTCTGCCTGGCTGCCACATCAATCCCAGCTAAATATTCCAAGCCCACCTCCCAACCCACTTCACCCATGTCTCCCCCCAATGTTTTGTTCCTGATTGAGGCCTTGGCAGTTGACATGGGAAAGACAGGATCAAGGCGGAAGGTAGGGGCGGGGGGAAAAGACGGCAGCGGTTGCCAGAGACAGTAGAAATGGTAGAGCTATAACATTTCATTTGTCCCATCGGGCTGTAAAGTGTTGGTGGGATTATCCATGGGGGAGTCACAGGGAACAGTCTAAATCATCCCAATGGTCCCCACGCTCCTATTGCCTCTGGCTTTTGTTCGAGCCAGATTGTGCTACATCAGCTTCCTAGAGGGAAACGGCAGACTAAGACGACCACCTCTTGATGTGCACAGGTGCCAAGTATGCAGGGCTGCTGCCAAGCTCCACAGGAACTATGCTTCCTCAGAGAAGCGATGAAAGCTCTGCTGCTGCATCACCTTGCTGTTGCGTCCCTGCCGTGTTTACATAGCGTTTGCATCACATTTGTGTTGCGATCACATCACGTTGCCGATGTGGCATCTGACGAAAGGATCACAGGATCAATTCAAGCATCAACAATGTTGCACTGGCTGGTGGACGCATTCAACCTCATGTGGTGGGCTGGAAGAATGTGAAGTAGAGTTGATGTTAATTGCCTGACAAAATTAAAAGCACTGACTGGACTGAAAAACGATCTGATTTTTGCTGGACTACAAGGAAGGCTTTGAAACTTGAATGCCACACGTCTTTACGACCAAAACAGTGCTGGTTCTTGAACCAGATCCATATAGGATTCTTGGAACCCCTGTGATAACTAGCGAACCAGCCCACATTGCACCAGTTTAGAGGGGATCCACTGCGCCATGGTCACTGGCCACTGACTCCAGCATTTCTGTATTGTGACCCAGCATTGTGGCCTATTCTGCTGGTTTGATGATAATGCAGTCAAGGAGTTCATAACAATGCCCCATATAACCTTGTCCAGCAGACAACTCACTTAGTCCCTTTTGGAGTCTCTGTACTTCAATTTTTTTTAAACTTGTTGATAATTTGGCCCTGGGTTTTAAAGACCCTTGGCCTCTCAACCTCAGCAAATTCAATATACAATTTACTTTTTCTAGTTCTTCATTCTATCCTTTCCTGAAATGCAGGAAATGTCCAAATTGAAAGCAATAGTTTTTCTTTGGCAGACTACTGTGCGCTCTTCAATTCCTCTTCCATCCTTCACAGTAGCTGGGAACCTATATTTTTTGGCCATGGAACCAATTTTATTTTGGGTCGAAATGCTTATAATGGTTCAAAATTAGATTTGCAAAGCGGAAAAGAACCAGTTCCTTGTTGGCCTATTACGGACTAATTGAAATAATCTCCTGGAGCCTCCTAGTGGTGACAGCTAAACATTGTTAGTGATGGGTTCCAGCAAGCACAGCCCTGGCTGTTCCTGTGAAAAGTGACAGACATACACCATAAAGCAGATAGTTGTAACCTGCTATGCTACATCTGGCTGTAGCTTGTAGCTATGATGTAGTTCAGATTTTGGTTACATTTCTGCCAAGCAAGCAGCTAGAGCAGCACACTGAAACTGCGCAAACAACAGTGCAATGCTTTTCGTGGGGGTTGCATAGTGTGGAGTTGAATCTATGCGGCCTTTTCATATGACATATTAGCTGGCTAATGTCTTTCATCTCATGATAGAAGGTATATGTGACAAATACTTCATAAAGATTTGTGGGAATCTCACCGCTGTGTTCTTCCATTTTCAAAATTACACTGATTGGCACAGGAGGGGTGTTGCAATTACAGGTCACAACAATGTGAGCTATTTTTACTGATTATCCCCGAGGGAGTCAGCGTCATTTGTGAGCAACACCATGTTTACTGATGCTTGGTAATTATTATTTTTATATCACAAGTCTGACCATTTCAGCATGTTAGCACATATAATTCTTATACCTAAAATATGTCCGAGCAACTAATCACGTACGCTGACTTTTGTGTTCTCAGTGACACATTAGAATGACCACTACAGTGCTACTTAAACCCCTGCCTTAGTGCACGTTTGTGTGGGCGCGATCGTCTGTTTGTGTGCTTTTTCATCTCACACAGAGCAGCGAGAAATATTTTTGTGCTTAACATTTGGACAGCCTACGTTTAAAGCACTGTTTAACCTTTCAAAATGCTGCTGAAGCTCCGAGCAGTATTTGAATAATACTGTCTCTGCCAACATTTTTACCTTACATGCAGAGAGAGGCACAATCAATTGCGAGCAGACAACAACATACAGCTTACTACATCAAATAAGCCGGGTCTATATTTAGCGTTCGAGGAAAAGTGTGTATTTATTTTTAAAACAAATGTTTATTATTCCTTTTTATCATGCAGGCTCTGCAAAAACATGTCAGTTGCATTCCTTTACTCTTTCTCCTTCGCCCGCTCCCTTTCTCTCCATATTAAAAACTCATAAGAGATATTTAAAAAGTAAAAGGGGTGCTTAAGGAGGCGGATGGAGATAAACTTTAGGCCCTCTGTATTTTCAATCTCAGCCATTCCCCCGGGCCCTTCCTTTACCGCCTTTAAGAGAATACAAATCACTTCAATTATTCAAACCTCCAGAGAACTCAGGGGAAATAAAAACCAATACACAAGCTAAAAAAAAAAACAGATAAATAAACCTATGTATAAACAAACTCAACCCGTAGTAATTACAGATTTCAAAGGCCGGGGAAGAGAATGGTGCTTGCGGAGAATAAAGGAAAATGTTCTAGTTTATGTATTTTACTGGGTCTAATAGCATCTCCATGCTTTACCTACCGCATGGAGTAATAAGCCCACATAGGTAAACAAAGCAAATCCCCTGATATATTCTAGTGAAACATCCTCCTTTTTTCTTCATCTTTTGTCATCCTTCAATTGTTCTGAAATGCTTTAGTTATACTTGTACACAAGGATGGCAGCATATTTGAGGGAATGTGATGATTATGAGCTAAAGCTGAGGCATCAAAGAAATAGTGACCTACTTTTGGATCTGTGCTCCTGTAGCACAAGGACAACGAGTGTATTTCAGTAAATTGTTGACCCGCTGACCGATGAAGCAACAAACTCCTTTGAAAACATCTTGACATTGCTTGTACTGACCACTCCAATGCTTTTGATTCCCCTGCATTAACTGAACATTTGTATGGAAAATAATATGAGAAGGTAAAAATACATATCAGCCAGGGAACCACAGCCTGTATAAACTAGGCACACATCTTTGTCCTGAAGCATCTTGTCTGACTCACATAGTGGTAAAGTAGTACACATAATGTGCATTAAACGTCAAAATGCATTAAAGGGATACTTCACCCATTTTGAAAAACCTGACCTTTCCCCCTCCAGCTGTTATGTAGGGCAGTAGTGGCTTTATGTTCTTCACACTGAGCGCTGGATACTGTCTGAATGCTCCAAATGCTAACTGTTAGCCTCCTGCCGCTGAGCTGGACTTCCCCCCAGCTAAAATGAGCAAAAATAACCACTGTAACCTGCTCAAATATTTAAACAAACAAAGTTATTATTTTCCAAAATAGTGAAACAGTCTTGGCAGGTGCTTGAAAGGTACATGAAATGTATGTGATAGATGGAGGTGGATGAACAGAAGAAACTAGCCACAACATTACACGTCAACCATCTTTAAATACTCTGCAAATGTGTGTTCAATGAAGAAAACAAGCAATATCAAACTCAAGCGATCTATTTCTGTCTCTGTGGTGGATACTGGTCCTCTGGTGAAGAGTGAAGAAGTTCAGATGTTAACGGATCAATAAATTACCGGTTTTCAATAGTAATTTGAGTAAAACTATTGTCATTTGCACTTGTGCATTTTAGTTTCAGAAATTGACACTTGTGATGGTAAACCTTCTTTGGATTATGGTGGTTATTTTTGAGAAGGTTACCTGGGAGGAAAGTCCACCTCAACCAAAACTTCATTTTTGTTATTTATTTATTTATTTTTTTCCGTTAAAGCGTTAGATCTTTCCTGTCACAATCTGATTCTGAAAAGTTGGTTCACGCATTCATCTCCAGTCGACTAGACTATTGTAATGGATTCTTTGCTGGACTGGCAAAGCAAACGCTTAATAAACTCCAGCTTATTCAGAATGGTGTAGCCAGAGTATTAACCAAAACCAGAAGGTGTGAACACATCACTCCTGTTTTAATTTCTCTTCACTGGCTACCAGTAAAGCAAAGAATTGATTTTAAAATCCTTCTTATTGTTTTCAAAGCTCTGAACAGCCTAGCTCCCTCTTACATCGTTGACATGCTCTTTCAATACATGCCAGACAGACCCTTGAGCTTTTACCCATAAGCTTTTAGTTAGGTTAATTGGTAAAACCTTCTTTTTAGAAACAGTATTATCATTATTTCTTTCAACAGTGATTATAATAATACTTTTTACCCTACTCTCCCTGTACTACCTTCTCACCCTCTAATTTTTTATGTTGTCTTATATGTTCTTATATGTTTTTATATCTTTTAACATTCATGTTCTATCCCAAAAACCCGTATCGTTCAATCACAGTTTTGTAGGTCAAGCAAAGGTGGTGACATAAGTGTGACATGACACAGCAGAAAATGTAAATGGTGGCAATGTGTATGGCAGAATTGACTGGGCCAGTTAAGCTGCATCTTATGTCACTTCACAACTACAGGATGGAAATAACAAAGAGCACACTGACATTTTTTTGCACAAGCTGTCACTCTTCTTCCTACTGGATTTGGCCAGCAATTGGGGATAAAGAAAAAAGACAACAGGCCGGGGGAGACAACCTAATAAACTTTGTCATGTCTAATTTGGTTGTGCTGATGGAAAACCAGATCTAGAAAGAAAATGGTATGGGCTTTTAAATCACTGTAAGTAGCATCAAGCTGATGTAATTTTTAGGAAGCTAGGGTCTTTGCCGAAAAAAAAAAACAAAAAACAGGCACAAATGAATGCTTTTCCTGAAAGAGTAATTGATGTTTTGCCTTGATGGTGATCACCAACCATAGAGAATGATGTAGCTTTTAATATAACCCTACATCACTGCACTCAGCAACATAGACGTGGACCATTTTGTTGGGTTCCTTGGATGAAAGTGATTGAGATACAAGTCAGAGGCCAATTTGCTCTTATTGAGATCCATGGATTTTAGTCAGGGCAAATCATATAGAATATGAGTATTACACACCACGTGAAAGCACCCAACCTCTGCTGTATTTAATAATGAATGTATGTAAGCTCATATTCTCCCGACTTCAGATAATGAGATTTGAAATCACTGATGTAAAAAATTTAAACAGTGTATATGGTGCTTCATTTGCAGGATTAATATATTGTACTAAAGAGTAATACATTGTACAGCCTTTCCCAGAACCGGAGGAGAGAACTTTAGTCAGCATTAATAAACCACAGAGAAGTCCTCCTAACTCAAAATGGGTTCAAGTTATACATGGCTTTTTTCTGCATCGAGTATATTTCAAGACCTTAGCACCGGGGTAGAGTTCCAACACTTTCATAGTATTTCCTCCACCTTGTTGTTAACGTTCACATCAACATTCAATGCATGATTACAGCTAGGAATCTTGTGTTGATCCTACTGCTAAAGGTTAAAAAAACAAAACCTAGTTTAATACTACTTCTATCATGCATGCTTTTTCAACCACAAACCAAGTCTGCCTATAATAAAACTGAAGATATTTTTGTGAAATTAATGGTTTCATAGTGTTACCCTTTGATTGTTAGTTTACACTGTGCACTTTACTTTCCAACTAACATGAACACATACAAGTTCCTCTACCTTCCAACCCATAGATAAACCCATTGGGGTGTTCTCCTTCACCTAATGCATGACAGTGGGGGAACATTTTTTACTCACTTTATTTGCGGACAACAAATAATTTGTACTAATTTCATGAAATTTTGTTAGTTAAAGATTAAGTGCTTTAGTGGCCTCAATGGGCAGCAGACAGCCCCATCTCACATCAAAATGTGTCATAGCCGCGCTCATTTATAGTGCCAAAAATATTAGCTACATAATAACAACTTTAAAGTTGTGATGTGCCTGTGATTTTTTGACTATTCTTTTCTGCATCTTGTTCACATCACATGATATTAGCACAGAACAAGCTAGCATTCAGTGCCAAACCACTTTGGTTAAGTTTTGGGAAAGGTGTGACGTTAACAAACTAGTGTTAGCAAGTTAACGTTAGAAAAAAATAAATACTGGTCTCGTTTCAACAAGGCCTTGAACCTAGGTCTCCTGAGTGATTGAACCCTCCTAAAGCGGACTTTGTCACTCTTGGTACCACGGCACGGAACCTCACCTTCATACAAATGCGTACTTTTCACATCTAGGCAAGGCAAAACGTGACACTGACACACTTTCCTTGAGTGGACCAACGTAGCTGGTTTCTTGTAAGGAAGAACTGATTGACTTTTCACACTGATGGGCTTAAGAGGGGTGTGGTGGTGGGTGTCATTAAGCTTTGGTGAATATTCAACATGCGGAACTGGCATATCTTGACAATTGCTGTGTTGGCGGAGGTATGCAATCTACTGAGTGCTTTCTAGTTTTAAGTATGTAAACATCTCATTGCTTAATGTAGTTTATGGATAAATGTGATCTCCACTGACAATTATGCCATAAATCAAAAAAATCATAAATGTGACAATAATGTTTGTAAGGCGACAAAATAAAGAGGTACTATTTGGGTGGAAACTATGTATTTCAGTCACTCTTAGTTACAAAAGCATAACAATAAAAGAAGGAGTTCTGGACAAAATAATTAGGGCAGAATGTTGACTGTGATGGATTACTCAGGCATTCTTCAAGTCTGTGAAGATGTTTTTTAAACTGAACGATAATTAATGGCCTCATTTTCCTACCTGCTGCAGAAGGTAGGAAAATAAAACCTGACATCTCAAACTACACAAGACAGTAAACAGACACCACTAAGAATAAATGACAGACGTAAATTAAATGGTTAGCACCAACTGAAAGCCTGGCACTGTCCTTCAAGATCAGTCAGCGTTCCTCTTTTTCTGTCCTGTGAAGCATAGGTGGTGAAGAGGTTCAGCCACTGCTGGTGACTTCAGCTTTCTCTGGAGGAAGCACTATCACATTTCACGTTTAAGTTTTGATTCAGCACTTTGTGCTGAAAAAGATTTCCCGCCAGCATCCATATCAGACAGTACGATTTAATTTGGTCAAAGAGGGCAAATCTAACAGCATTATTTTGATCTGGAAAACAATCATGTCCTGTATATGTGACTCCTGAGGTGGAAGGGAAAGAAAGCAGGGAGGACAGGAAAAAAGCGTCACTTACAACACTTCCAGTATGCACTGCAGTATTCAGTGCAAGTTTACAGTAAAAGGGCATATAACACAAAACAAAGTTAAATACACAATAAAAAGATTATAGGATGTATATGTGTTTAGCTAAATAATGTTAATTCTGCCCAGTTCTTAATTTGTTCCATTATTGTTCTCACTTTCTAGTTCACATTGAAATCCTTCCCAGGTTTAAGCAGGGTTTTTCCCCCTCAGCACTTTTTGGGAGTTACAAGGTTTTCGTTTTCATCCAACACTGAATAAACAGTCGTCTACCGGCTGCGACAAGGGGAGTCCGGTTTCTTGTGTCATTGTCATGTTGAGAAAGAGATCCTGAATCGCCAGGAATTGAGATAAGCAAAAGGAGACAGACAGAAGGAGAGGGGATGGGTGACATTTCAGTTTGACTGTGGATGTAACCGTGACCTAAAGGTGCGTGTGTGTGTATGTGTGTGTGTGTGTGTGTGTGTGTGTATGTGTGTGTGTGTGCACGCACATGTGTGTCGTGTGTGAGTGTGTGTGAGGTGGAGGGGGGTTACTGAAATAGGGAGAGCTTGTTTCCATTGTTTTTCCTTGTAGGATAAATGTCATGCTGGTGACAGTACATGGTGGAAAGCAAGGGGAACAAAAAGCCCACCAGCATCCCGAGCTGGTTATAAACCTGGTGTGACACCACCCTGTATATGTGCCTATTTATAACATTGCTCCCCCAACATGCCCTTAAAACTGCAGTGGCCATCATACATTTCACAGGCTCATAAATGTCTGCTGTTATGAGCTTATATTGACGAAACACTGACTGCGAGTGAGAAGCGCAGAGGCCAGTCCTTATGTTCTTTCTTTGATTTTATTTTATTTTTTTCCCAGAGCAAATATGGTTGTGGGTTTAAAAGACATAGAGGTGCTGTAACCCCGCTCTGTGAGTTCAACTAGGCAGGGCCTTCAGAGGTAATTTACAGCATTTCAGACAGAGTTTAGATTGACGCAGGCACAATGCAGGGCTCAGTGTACCTGCTGCCTAATACTATACATGCTGAATGAGAGGCTGATTAGCAATGCATGGGACCTACTGCAAAATGGGCCCCATTGTTGATTCTGCTGACGAGGCAGGCTCACCGGCTGGCTGAGAAGATGGAGGGAAGAGAGAGATGGTGAGACCAAAGCGGGAAGGGGGAGGAGGCAAATAAGTGAAAAATGAAAAATGAAAGGTTGCATGAAGAAAAGCACTTGATTGACAGGAGAGAGGGCGGGAGAGGGAGCAGTGAAACAAAAATAAATGAACAGGGCCGAGCGAGAGAATGGGTGTTCACGTGATTACATTTCATGCAAAAACCCTCATAATTGTGCAGCATCGACTGCGGAACTGCAGTGGCACGAGCAGGGTGGGAATATTGCCAGCTCGGAAGGCACACTGTGTTGGTTTTTCTTCCACTTTTCCTCCATAAGAATACACAAACTGCCCGCTTGACAGGCCTGCGTTGTTGCAAAGCCCCTCTCCTGTGGCGTCGTCAGACTTAAAGCCAAAGCTTTAGCGCCATGTTCAGACGTATTACACAGTAAAACTGGATTTGTAGTGTCTATGACAAATCAGCGTATATGTGACAAACTTTTTAGTGCGAGAGGTTGGGGGGAGGGGGGAAGGGGGGTTGAAAAATCTGATTCTTTCTTCAAGAAAGGCTGAAAAATATAAGGCTATTAGCCAGCACATATTTCTCCCGTAAGCCTCTTAGAGTGCACAGAGACACACCTAGGATGCCAGGCCGCTCCCTCGGAAGCTAATCCCGAGCCATAACGTAATCTCGTGTTAGGTGATCAAACGGACGAGCAAACCTGTGAGCGGGAAAAATGTAAGAGCCGCAAATCCACAGGAACAAATCTTATTACGGCGAGAAACCTCTGACTTTTCCACTGGCATCCACCATATTTACTGCTCATGCTCGCCGTTAAAGGAACTCTTTAAATTGTCACAGTTTCAGAAAGCGAGAGATATAACAGCTCATAAACGGGAACTGTTTTGTGGGCCTGCTGCTGTCTCCCCTGCTGTCAGCAACAGAAGTCTGTGCATTAGTTTGGTCTTTAGAGGCAAAACACATCCCACTGAGGGAGAGCTCGCACAACAAATTAGTATTTGATTTGCACCCTGTGAATAAGCCGTTCTGTTGTAGTTTTCTAGCCCATTTCTGAACTTTCAAAGGAAAATAAAATATCATACGAAAAAACACTGATCAGCTGGGTGGAATCAGTTGGACATGTTGACACAGCAAGTGGGGAATGTAATGACTGATAAAAAGGGAAGAGAAAACAACAACAGCTTCAACGTTATGCTATGTAATAAGCTCAGATCTGACTTTGCACCGACGGTGATCAGAGTCATTTATGTAGACTTAGCAGGGGTCAGCCACCAATTAAAACCCCTCCTGCGGCAAGTTTCTTCCTCTGACATCACATCCTGCGACTTTGTTTAAACAGTGCTCCCCGTGGTGACAGCCAGCATGCAGAGGCTTCTGGGATGGTTCCGGAGGGCAGCGACTTATTAACATGATGCTGGAACACCAACCCCACACCACAAATATCAGGTGTCATGTTCAGTAAATCAAGTCTGAATTTTCAGAAGCCTGCTGGCCATAACAAAGCCATTGTTGCGATGATATGTGTCTCTGCTTGTCTCAACTCATTTTTGCTGAGATGTAATCTGTGGAATGGGAACTCTCTT
>OMLB01048299.1:0-21740 GCA_900302555.1 Myripristis jacobus | reverse complement strand
CGACTGGTCTACAATTTGGGCTTTGCCTCCACAACAAGAAGATGCTAATGTGTAGAAATACAGTATATGTACAGTAAGTAATATAATGTGGCAAACTCCAAAAATGAGCTGTGTGTCATAAAAATGATTGTACCTTGTCAGAAAGTAGATATTATAGAACAATTTTATAAACTGCATTTTTTTTGTAATTAAACCCTAATATTTAACAGGATTACTCCATAATACTTGTTACTTGTATTCTACTCCTCCTCCTCCTCCTCTTGCCTCCTCCTCCTCCTCCTACTAATAATAATGATAATGACAACAATTGCAAATGCTTTACAGATCACTTATCAACCATTTTTTACTCTGTTGCCTCCCCACCTACTGTAAAGAGCATCCATTACAAAAGAGGAGGATGAGTTGTGGGTCACTACTGTAATCCTCAGCAGAATAATCAAAGCATCCTGCTGCTGTGATGGGACTGATGCAGCAGCCATTAACAAGCAGACATGCAGAGATATGAAGAGGCTTAGGGGAAACATGAGGGAGGGAGGACATTGTTTTAGGATCCATTTGTTTCATCCTGGCTGGACGCACATGGAAGCAGCCACTATAACAGCCATTTAAGGGGGGAAAAAAAATCTTCCTCAGAAATCCTCACACTGTTAGATATCAAGCTGCGCTGCTGGATGGACTCCAGGACTTATTTTGTGATTGTGTTCCAGTTAGCTTCATGGTGCAGCTACCCACTCTCTCGCTCATCCTGCCTCATCTCCTTCCACTCCAATTAGTGATTACCTACATGGTAAGCACTTACTATATATACACTACATGACACTGCATTGTTTTATGGCAAACCCTTATGAGAAAGACCTGTAGTGATCATAATAAGTAGGCTATAATATCTGTAACATAGGGTATTACTAGTGTTTAAAATACACGCAGTGTCCACTTTATCAGGTCCACCTGTACATGTTTTTTATTTTTTGCTGACATTGTGGAGAATGTGAAAATTTAATTCTATGTTTATCATTGAGGTTGTAGTTTGCAGAGCTCTTGTACTGGACTACATTATATTGAGAGGTGTTTCTAATTTTTTTGTCCTCCCTGTTTATATACATGAGAGGGAGAGAATAGTGGAAACACCTCTCAAAATGCAGTCCAGTATAACAGCACCACTAACTATGAGCTCAAATTGCAAACATAGAATTGAATGAATACCTCTGTTACTGTGACAAAAAGAAAACCTGAGCATTATAGGCAGCAGAAAAGTAAACTTTATGACAGAATATTTATACTGGATGGTATAAATGAGATGGTGCAGGTGGACCTAATAAAGTAACCACCGAATGTATATGAAAGGTGTATGTGTACCTTATGAAGCCTTATTATTTATTTATTTACCAATGACAGGCACAAAACTTGATTTCCCTTTGTGGTTGGGGGCCAAAGGTTATCAATGCGTCATAACTGGGAAACTCGGGTGCCAATTTTTTTTTTCTGACTGTCGTTGAATGGCGTTCGTGTTTTTTTTTTTTGTTTGTTTGTTTTGTTTTGTTTTTTTCTTTAAGTAGGAAATGCTGTTATTCGATATCCGAAAGCGCAGTTAGGGTTACGCGTTCTCAGAAACAGGAGCCTCCGACGGGTACTTGAAGGCAACATGAGCCACATGACAGCGCGGTGTAGGTGGTAGCTGAGCTGAGGTACCAGGCCGCCTCATCCCTCATCCCAGCAGCAGCAGCAGCAGCAGCAGAAGCAGCGGCGGCGCCCCTCCCTCCCTGCCTCTCCTCCTTCAGACCTGCTGCCTCTCAGCCGACAAGCCGCTGCGCTCCTTCAGCTCCGCCGCAGAAAGGTAAGCCAGTCCACGGTTTCATACGACAATACTCACACCATCACACCCCGGAGGAGCTCCAGGAGGGAGACGGTGGATGTCGGCGCTTTTTTCGGTCGCTGGCGTCCTCTCCACCGTCATGTAAGACGTGAGAGCGGGCGGCTGTGGGAGGACAGAGCCTGGACTAACACTGTCGGATGTGTGGAGCTTCAATAATACTGGGCTTGGCGACTTGTTTTGTAACACTGTACGGGTGATCTAGCGCGTCACACCGCCTGTAGATAGTCGTAATCACTGGAGGAATCTGGTTGCGCGTAGATGGGATTTTATTATTGATAATATCGGTGACCGTAGGGTACCAATCCGCCTTGGTGATGTCAGAAGCCAAATAGGCTACTACATACGATCCCGTGGATTATAAACCATGGTAAGCCTCACATCTTTATTCCAGCTGTAATTAGAAAACCTCACCGTGTCGAAAAACCACTAGAATATTCCTATAATATTCCTATCGCGACTTACGGCGTGTCTGTGGCGCTCCTGGGCCAACAAGTTTACTGACCTTGTCATACCGTCAGGCCTATTTCATGATCTCTCACAGCATCACTATAATATTCTTATAGGATTAAAAACTTATAATTTTGCCGGGGGCATTTGTGCACCATATATTTCAAATGTATTATAGGAATAGCCTACTAACTGGTTCTGTTCGCCAGACTCTTCCATATTTTCTATCACAGTTTGAACAGTCTGTCCCTGTACTACTTTTAACACAGTTTATACGCATTTGTCAGTGCCCTGGTCTTAATTCGGTTGAATAAAACTGGGTGACCTGATTTATAAGGTGGGAAAGCGGCGCATATCTCCTGACCCGAAGGCAACAGCTGAGATTCATATGGACCACAGTCCCTACTAGTGTGAATGTTTAGGCGACCACAGCAGCTTAACTGTAAATGTCAAACCTGTAGGGACAGCAGTTCAGACTAATTTCACTCACAATTAACCAAATGAATGAAACTGACACAGGCTGTCTAAAAACAGAGAGGTCGCCTGTTGACTGGGGCTCTGCGATGTATCTGTATTATATTGATATAGATTGATATAGATTTTGGATTTATATTAGGCTATATAGATTTTGGATATTGTAATATAATGATAGAGTGAGGAGTTGCCTTTTCCTGTTCTTAAAAGTATTACAGTGAAGAGATGCAGTTTTCTGAACTTAACAGATTGTTTTACTATTTTGTTGTGGTAGTTCTTGGTTAAAATTAATGAAAAATGCCTTTTGGTTGTCATCTCAAGTCATCTGTTTAAAAATACAGATCACATGATGGACCTTGACTCAGTGTCATGCAGGCTAAACTTGCTTGAATGAGACAAGATTGTGTTTATGTTTTAGTCTCTTCTCATCCTTGGTGCCCACCTCCCCTTTGAAAGCCCCTCCCCCTCTCTTCCCACCCATAATGTGTGTGTGTGTGTGGTGATGTCCCAGGATGCTTCAGGGTGTGTGAGGTGGTGTGCTGAGCTTAGCACAATTGGACTGGGTGGAGTGTGGCTAGGCTGGATGCGCAGGAGCACGGATTGTTGTTGTACTTGCTGGTGAGATGTAGCCGTGGTTCAAACTGGCTGGTGCAACATTTCACTCCACCAGTATGAAACCAGAGTGAGCAGCAGCCTGTTATTCTCAAAGTAAAAAATCAGCCAAAACACTTTCTTCGCAGGCTAAAATATCTCTACTTGTGAGGTATGTTGCATTTAACCAATCAAGAGGGAACCACACTTTAATCTCATTATTCAACCTGTTGTTTAATGACCAATAAACATCCTTGTATCCTTGTATTTAAGGGCTTGCAGGTTTTGTTGTGAGAACCTTAGAATCAAGCAGCCAGGGTTTTCTAGAGCCGCCATTTTGCAAAGATGTTAAGCAATCATACAGGGAGAAATCCACCACAAAAGAGGCAGAGATACCAGCCTCTCTGCTGACTGTGGTCTCAATAGGCCTGCACACAATGCAGCCAAAAGACATGTCGTGTTCTGAGTTTGGGGCGAGACACTCACTTTGTCTTGACTGGAAAAACTTGGTTTCTTGCTCCCACTGTTAGGCCTACTGTGTATGTATGTATGTATTGCTCTCTCCCTCCATGCATGTAACTCTCACAACATGAAACAAGTTCACGAGAGTTTGCTCAGAAACATTCGATGAAATGTAGGAAATCAGTCACGCATTGAAGTTGAGGCGGACTGAGGGAGACTGGGTACACCAGAACAGTAAATCACGACACGGCATCACAAAATAACCTTTGGGATCCACTGAAAATCACACACAGTGTAAAAGGATCCCACAGTGTTTTTTTTGCGTTTTACAGTGCATCAGCAGAGAAGGCACAAACCTCATCCATTTGACTGGCAAGACAATGTTAATTCAGGCTGTTGTTCATTTTCCTGTTTCTATTATGAATTCACCGTGACAGTTGTATACATAGAATTTATTCCATATAACATGGTACATGCAACATATAGCGCTGTTGGTGTAGTATTTCTATACTGACACCCAAGTGCCAACACAGAAACTTCCCATTATGACAAGTGGAAGAAGTGTTAATGCCCAACTTAAAAACACAGCACCACTGAATTCTAAAAGTGTTTGTATTAATGACTTCTGTTGAGAAACCGCCTTCCCGTCTAGCTTCAGTGTTCAGAAGCCTATTAGGACCGTAGGTGGGAAGAAGGTAGCCTTCAGAGAAACCAGCTTGGTGCATTTTGGTCATGCTGTGAGCTGTAATTAGGCTGTGATCTGTTTCCCCCCCACCCCTTCACACTGGAGCTTTGCATGTTATCCATCTCCCACAGACCACATTTTGATGAATCACCTTTGAATTCTCTTTCATTGCACTCAAACAAAGCGTGGAAGAAATGCTCATTTAATTAGGCCTGTTTACTTTCAAATTGCACTGCATTAAAGGCGCCACAGTGTTGTTTTTTTATGATTTTGTGTTCAAATATACTATGGTTCAGGTTAAGTATAAAGATCTTAATGATGTTTTGAAAATACATATGGTTTAGTCAAAAGTGATTTAGTTAAAATGAATCAATTAGAAGATTAATACCTTGTACACAATTCATCCTATTAGACGTGCTTAGATTCTCAACACACTCTTACCACGCATAATGTGTAATTTGTCTTCATAAAAGATGGCAAAACATGGGGTCGCGTTTTGGCTGTGTCGGTGCAGCCTTTCCTTTATGAGAACGCTTTTGATAGCCACTGAAATCAAGGTTTACATGATGCTGAAGGCCGGCAAATAGCAAAGTAAGCAACAAGAGGTGACGGCAACCTCCAGCACGCTGCACAATCCTCCACCTCAACATAGCACACCTAGCTGTATGTTTCTGTGATGATTCGATCTGGAGCTATTGGACAAAATATCACTTTTGACCTTTGGGTGTCCTTGACCCTTGCCATAGATACTCCAAAATTTAATCAGTTCATCCCTCATCCTTCATCCCACTCATTATCTGCTCCTAAATTAAATTTAATCCGAATCCGTCCATTAGTTTTGAGTTATCTTGCTAACAGGCAAATAAATAGGCAAACAGAGGCGAACACATAACCTCTTTGGTTGCTGAGGTAAACTGCCGGGTTATTCAGATAGTTGTCCATGCTGGGAAGCTTGTGCTTGTGTTAGGTTATCCAACTAAGGCTACTTTAGGCTAGCTGGCAACATAGATTATCTCCACTAATGTCTCGAGTAAAAAGTCAAGTAATAAAATAAATGTTAAATAAGACTAATTTAAAACATACATAGTTTGAAATTTAGGGGGCAATTTGGTGGCTCACCATTTACATTGTGTACCAAGACTAAGTGGCAGCGGCCTGGGCTTGAATCCAGCCCAAACCCTTTGCTGCTGCATGGCATCCCTTCTCGTCTGTTCTGGCTCTCTCCATGGTGACTGTCTAAGAAAAGCATAAAGACCCAAAAAATTATCTTAATAATAAAAAAGTTTGAAATGTAGAAAATTTTCAACATACCCATCACTCCAGTGTGAACAGAGCCATTTTACTCAATGGCGCTTTGTGTTTATTCCCTGCTGTGGAGGCCCTCTGGTGGAGCCAACAGAACTAACAAACATGAATTGTGTACAAGACAGAAGTCCTCCCAATATTGAAGCATGTTTGGGTTCCAGCAGCAGCTCCACTAATTCAAACGAGGCAAACCTGTTGAGTGGAGGCTTTCCAGTTCAAATGCTAAAAACTGGCCTAACTGGAAGGATATCAGTAATTGTTTAGCGAGGGAAACAAATCAGGACCATGTCCAACTGTGATGTGTCAGGGAGTGTCTGTATAAAGAGGATGGATTTTTGAAAATGAAATGGTTTTACATTTAATCACTCAAACAAAAGCAAATTATAATGTATTTGATGATCATCTGTAATCATATAAACAGAGGAAGATCTTAATGCCTCAAAGTAAAGATCTTAAAGTATGGGACCTTTATGATGGCCAGTTTGTTACAACAACCATAAAGTCAGGCCCCATTTGACAGTGTGAAGAGCTCTGTCTCAGCTCAGGGTCTAAGTCAGCCGTTTGACAATTCTCCTCAAGGCTCACTTCTACACTACATCCATATACTGCACCTGACAACGAAAGTAGCAGGTACAAATTATCCACATGTGACTGTAACGTCTCTCTAAGGGCATGCACAGCACAGTGCAATTTTTTTATTATTAACCCCATCTGTGTTGCTCGTAGTCATGATTCATTCCACTGTTCCTCCTGCCTTTACGATGCTGCTGCTGGATATGGAACCAGTCCCAGCTAAATGCATTTTCTACAGAGATCAGTTATTAACAGCCTGACAGAGTTAATTGAAGTTTTTCTTGACTGGCTGAACACTCTTGCTCCTCTGTACAGTTACTACAGTTTTCTCCGAGTGCTAACCTTCATCTGAAAGCAGCAAGTCCATGTCCGCTCTCTTGGGGTGGTTGAAAAGCATTCTGGGAAGCAGAGTTAGCTGAGAGAGGCTGAGAGAAAGTAGCTACATAAAAAATGTAAATTACAATATTTCATCACGAAATAACTGCACTAATGACGATTTACTAAAATCTCCCATATGCAGTTTTTGAGAGCCTGGAGGTGTACAGCTCCACTTAGAGTCAAAACAGAAAACTTTGCTGCATCAAGAATCACTGCTGTCATGTGAAAGCCTCGTAACTCCAACTTCTGTGATTTTCTGACAGAATGTTTACATCCTCCATAGTTTGGGAAAATTGTACATTCCTAATAACAAACTGCTGTCTAACAACAAACTTTTCAAACCGTGCCTAAAAGAGACTGACGAAGCAGACTGTCGGGTGAAAGCAAGGTTTCACCTGACAGACACGATATGTCATGAAGCAAGGACTTCAGAGTTCAGATGATCCAGCAACATTATAATAACTGAGACAGCTCTTAAACAGTGTGACAGTGAGATTGTCACACTGTTTAGTTTTAGATGATGATACCTTTCACCCTGACTACTAATTTCCCCCTGCCTACTTCCTGTTTGTCCTCCTGTTCTATCACTCTGCACTCGTCCCGTCTGCTCTTCATGTATTGTTAGGAATGGAAATGCTAAATCACCAGAAGCATAGTTGGAAATATGGAGTCACACAGTGACATATATGGGACATGGTCCACTTTTACCAGTGGGGTTCACAAACACACATGCATGCGCACGCACGCACACACACACACACACACACACACACACACACACACACACACACACACACACACACACACGCACACAGCTGACATTTCCCTTGGCCTCAGGTGGTGTGAAGGCACACGAAGCTCTGGCCTCCACTAGTGAGTAGGCAGAAAATTTGTCTCTACCAGCTAGGGAGATACCTGCTGTAAAGCACTTCCCATCATGCACCAGAGGCACGAGTGTGTAGGCTCGCTCTCCTCTCCTCTCTCTCTCTCTCTCTCCCTCTCTTTCTTTTGCTCGCTGTGTTTTACTTTATTCCCTAATCCTGTGAACACCCACTCACTCACTATCAGACATCTCACTTACATCTCCAAGTGCAGTGCATGGCTTTTGTTTTGCACCTTGTTTCCTTTTGTAAAGCAAGTGACACGAGACATTTTCTAAAACACTGTGGGACACAATAGGACTCTGTGGGAGTTCATATGGCGGTGTTAAGTTCAGAAGGTTCAGTACAAGAACATTTAGTATGTGTAAAAATCAAGTTAAAAACGTGAAATGATGAGTAAGCACACATCTGAGAGAGAGAGAGAGAGAGAGAGTGTTTTATATTGGTATAGTGGCCACATAAGGGCAGAGTATTAAAAGCCATATGACTCAGCACATTTTGGTCTAATTATAGAGTAATTTTATATTCTAAGCATACCTGACATACCTATTAATTTTTAATTAGAATGGCTTTTCTAGCGTGACGTTTTGGGGGTAAAAAGACTATATTCATGGGCCAACACCATTTACTGCTGCTAGTCGAGTAAACTGATGTAAAATGTATAGCTCATTTGTTCCAAAGAACTGACATGTTGGCACCATAGCTTTAGTATGGGAAAAATGATAAGAAATACAATTATACTAATATACCAGTGAGGTTTTGATATTCCTCTCCAAAACAGAGTAAACATATTTCAACAAAAATAAATGGTCTGGTGGAATGGCTGTTTGTTTTTGTTGTATGTTTTTTAACAATAACATCTTTTATGAACAATGCATCAAATGTTGAAATGGTCAAAACCTGAAAAGATGGATTAATGGAGAAACAAAGAAAGAGAGAAAGAAAAGAGAGGGGAATTTTATAATACAACGTACATGAATACCAAAATATAAAATACAAAGGGAAGCTGTAGTTTTTGATGTTTACTTCGCCTGAGCAGTGAGTATTTGCCTTAATTAACAGTGATAAATATTAATGGGATTCTCATACGTGCAGTCTGTTGTTGTCTGTTAAGAACGTTAACAGTAGCAAAAAGATGGAGCAAAGATGTTGGTGAATTGGAATGGGTGACTGGATTTTATTTAATTTCTTTTTTATCGGGAAATGTTGGCATTGAGTCCCTCAGCTGGATCCAAGGCAGAGAGCTGATGCCAGAGCAGATTATAAAACATTTTTAACAGATTATTTTTCACGGTGCTCTGCTTTATTAGATAGTGTGTCTAATTGAGGATGAAAAGAAATAATGGGGAGAGGGTGTGGCATGCAGAAAAGATGATTGAAGTTCACATTGCAAATAGAGATTAGTCAGTTTGGCTTTTTGTAGGACAGTGACATTATTTTTGGATTGATGCTGCCAGTAGCTGATATTCTGTATATCTACATATAACTATACAAGCATTCAATTACGGAATTTATTATGCCACTGGTTGCATAAAATGCCATCCCCTCCCCCGTCTGTGCTGCTGACTTACCAGTTTCCATTGACCATTGAAAAGCCAGTTTTGCCTTGATATATCTAACCCTCTTCTCCAGTGCATGGTGCCATACAGAATGCACTTTATCCTGTTTAGGCCACAGGGCTGCCAAAAGGTCACAGTTTTACCAGCATCGCCCCTCCAGAACATTAGTCATCCCTCCGTTAATAGTGCAGCGTCTGACAGCCAGGCAGCTAAGAGGCATGAGCCACAAAAATTTGTCGAACATTTGTTTTTGTGTTGATCGTCTGAATGATGTGTGGGCGCAGGAGAGGCTTAACAGGACATGTTAACTTGAATAGGAGCGGGATGGTTTGTAGGCTTCTTAGACAGGCAGGGTCTTTATATTGTTTGCTTCAGGTTGGATATGTTTTATCATAACACAGGTGTGCAGCTAGGAATTATGGGCCCTGTGCTCTGGAAGTGATGGTCCCTCCTCTCCATTGTCCCATCTGTGACAAACATCCACCGTATGTCCACTCATTCAGAACTGAACACACCTCCATACATTGACTTACTGAAAGATTATCAGACAGTCCTGATTGAAACTCTGGCCTTGGGTGACAGTTAATGCTGACCAGCTGCCAGGAGCATCTTTCACCTGAAGTAATCTGTTCCACATCTGTCAAGAAAAGACTATTTAGATTGTACAGAAAAAAAGAAAAAAAAAACATTTTTTTATTTTGGCTTGTTCCAGTTTTCCTAGGTAACACAACAGCTGCTGTATCATATTTTTATTTTATGCCCCACCGTGAGGTCTGATGGATATAATGGACCTGCGATCGACACATGCAATGCAAGATGTTCTTGTGAAAGCTCCTGAGGCTACAATTATCAACCAGTTCTTTCAGTACTGGGTTATGGTTATAGCCACACCACGTCAGCCTATCTGTTTTTGGTTCCATGGCAACATTATTACCTGAATTCACCTTATTCTCAATGGGAATAAAGATGCAGCCAATTTCCTTTTTTAATTTTGTATTTAAAAACTTGCAGGTGTTCACCAAATTGACTTTGGTGAAAACGCTTATATATGTACAAGTACGTGGTTGTGAGCGACTGAAGGTTCCAGTTTGTTTGCAGTTTTGAAAATTTCAACCAAATCCTGTTTTATAACCACAGCAGTGTGAAATAAAGCTATAATACATTCACAAATCAACACTTGTGGACCACCAAAGATATTTTGCTCCCCCACACTGAAGAGCGCTCAGCCAGCCTTGGGCCCTGGGCATTCTGGCCTCCTGTTTCCCCCACTACAATGTCGCAGGCACAACAGACACCGTGCTTGGTGAAATTAGTTTAAATTTATGAGATGCTGTAAAATCACATTCCCATGTTTAACACAGACAACAAGTTCAGTATTCCTATTGTGCCTCCGATTCCTCTTCATTGTCAACAGGGAGCGAGACCAGCAGAGAAAAGGAAAAATTATCTGCTCTGCATTCCTTTGGAAAGATGTCAAGGTCGTAGAGACAGATGTTGATGATTCTCATTTTGATTGTGTATTATGGAAACACAATATTATCGTCTCTCTCCAGCAAGGCCCACTCTCTCTTATCCACTTTCCGTGGATAAGAGCTCAGGGTAACGTCACAAGACTTGTCTTTGTTGAGCGAGTTGACATAATGACAGCTGCTTACAATGTGAGATTGGGTTTTTAGTTAAGCACTCCACTGAGAACCCACATTGCTGAAGTGCAGCCTTTTTCCCTGCACCTTAATAAATATGTTTTAATGTTTCCAATCTCATAAAGTGCCTGATGGTATTGTGGTGTTGCTGGGCTTGGCGGTTGTTTTCCTGGCAGAAACATGGCACCATGTGCCAATGCTGTCAGGAATATCAAGTCTTTCTGCCACATTGTGCACTTACTGCAAGCAAACTCTGGGATGGTGTTGTGACACCTGGACCCATTTGTTTTTCCTGCTTGGAGCAGTAACTAATCAATGCAAGGTGCAGTCACTTTAGGTTTTAGAACAGGTATGGTAATTGGATGAAACATGAATTAGTCAAGTGGCAAATTATGATACCAGATATTTTAGCTTTTTTCAGTATTTGATAGTAAAAAAGCACAAACCACAGGTACTCAGGCCTGCTTTACATTTTGATCATCAAAAGGGTGAATAGTCCATGATGATCAGTTTTCAGACTATATGATCACTCGACTGCTGAAAAGCACTTCACTTTTTTATGAAATGCCAGAAATTAAATAATGGCTTTGTTTTTTTTTTCCTCTCCCAGGACTACTCAATTCATAAGTCAAGGTACAATGTGTATACTGCATAATGGCTGTCGCTCTGGTATTATTATGCTTATATTCACCCAGTGTCCCTGGATAAAAACATAGAATCAGTTCCACTCTATTTGTCTGGTCAGATCAGAGAAAAATTCAAATCGTTAACCTATTTCCGAGGTGAATGTGTCAACTGCAACTACATATTTAAACTAGGCCACACTATGTTTACTCACTAAACATATGCTGCTGATCTAATTTTAGCCATTTGTATGCACAAATTGGCTTATGGATGTGAGTTGCTGGCTGACACATGCCCCCAGATACTGGAAAAGCTGTTTCAGTGTTAAACGCCACCCACGGCAGCGCCTCATGTATCTGCCTTGTTTATGGATGTAAGGTACATGCATTGACCCAACGTGTAGCCCCCTCCTCAGATACAAAGGCATGTCAATTTCCTTCTGAATACCTTTACACCTCTTTGTCCTTGCTTCCCTCTTTCAGTGGTGAAGGAAGAGAGAGAAATGCCGTGCTTAGCCTTCTCACATTTTGCTGGGGCAAGAGTCAGTAAGATCTTTCATGCTAAATATAGATTCCCTGATGAAGCGCCTCCATGTTTATAACACTGCTGCTGCTGCTGCCTTGCCACTTGCCTTCACCTTGCGTGTGACGCTGTGTGCATACTCTCATGCAGTATGAGCCTCCTCTCTCCCCCTCTCCCCTCCCTCTCTTAGAAATGCTGCAATGCGTCTCCCTCCGCCAAGACTGGGTCAGTGTAACTCGGCTAGCGGCAACAGCCAGATAAGCGTCCCCATAGCAACTGCCAATGAGGTTTGTGGCTGAGGGATTTTTGCGTTATTGTTGTAATTGTATGGGAAGAGAGTGCATTCACAGGATTAAGCTCGTTGCTCGTCCGCTTTGGCTAACAAGAGTGGAGACAGAACATGGCAAAGGGAGCAAAATGGGGGGTGGGGAGGTGACGCCATAAGGATGCTCATGCACAGCCATGTGTGCAGCGTAATTGTGTTTGACAAATGCTGGACGACAGCGTGTGGTGTTATCAGTGACTGGACCCGGTCATGTGCTCATACACGGCACAATTGTTGCCTATAAAAATTCTGCTTGATTCAGTTTTTCTCATTTATCTCACAGACACTTTGTGCCATAAGGAAAACTCCATTCTCTGATGCTCTTTTACTGAGACACTTCATCAGTCCATAATGTTGAGTGCATCCCAGTAGTTATTTTGTGATGAGGTGTTGATGAGGTGATGTAATTTAATTTTTGGTTTACCTTTTTTCCTCCCTCAACCTGCCTCATCTACTTCTACCTCAGTTAATAATTTTCTACATTTCCCAGAGTGCCTTTTAACAACGTAGAGAGGAAGAGCATGAGAGTAGCTGCATTCGGTAATATCTAGCCTACCCACCAGTTTGTGAACATGTGGCTGCCATCATGTCCATCATGGCGGCCACACCCTTACAATGCTCTGGAAAGACTGACACCGGAGCCTGATGTGTGTGGGTGATGATTTAGAAAGCTGAAACATTTTCTGCCATTAAACTCTATTATAGCGGCACTGGATATATCTTGTGACAGCAAAAGCGCATCATACAAAGCCTCTGTAACTCAACAATATTTTATTTTTTTAACCTTAATAGATTCCTATATTTAACTGTGTATTTTGCATAAATTTTGGTATTGTAGCTATATAGTTTATTTTACCGCCTGTTTTCCTGTAGGCCAGCGAATCCTCCAGTACCAGAGTGATGTCCTAGAGACAGTTGTGCTGGTCAACCCATCAGAGGAGACTGCTGCTTCAGAGGTGAGTCAGACCAGGATGGAGCAGACAGCGCCATACGGGGCGATGATGACCAGATGCTCTGAACAGTGCAGGATCCTTCAGGATTTTGGCCTTTAGCCCCGCGTCTCTCAAAAAGAGTGGATCTGAATGTGAATGTGCTGCACTTTCATAAAAATCATTGCAAGGGGTTTCAGACCAAGTTGTTCAGTCTAATATAAGTTGGGTTCACCCACACAGAATATAGCAGCGCATACTCCTCACCATTTAGTCCCAATGGGAGGTGGCTGCCTAATCCACTAGGGATTGTTACTCCTTCGGTTCGTTGGTGAGGTCTTCCTCAGCTGAAGCCCACAGTGTGAGACATAGCGATGTCTTTGATAGCTCTCTATAAATAAACCCACTCAAATGCTGCACATTTTCTTGCAAACTGTCAGTGTGAAAATGAGTCAAGTGCTTGTTTGGTGGCTGGACAAAAAAGAGGATAAGCTTCTTGCACACTTGGATTTGGATGTATTTGGATGTTTTGTTTCAGCACATTCCTTTGTGACGACAAATTTAAATTTTAAAATAAATTACAACACCTAATGTTAGAAATCTCAACATTTTACTTAAGGTGTCAAATGAACATGACATGACATGAATAAATTATTTTTTGACCACTATATTCACATTTCCGATATATGTAATTCCCAAAAGGAATGTTTGACCTTTAACAGATTTTGATCTGTAATACTGAAATGATCTAAGATTATGATTACTTTTTGTTGGTATTTTGTCATTTGACAAAAGAGTCAGGCTGAATTCATACCCAAGATGTTGTGGTTACATGGTACACACCTTCACTCATTGGGCCACCAGGACACCCTGTAATACTCCATTTTGATTTGAATTCTCCTAAAATCCAATTTGTTCTTCAGTGGAGTGTGCAAGTTTTGTTTAATTATTACAACTGTTCAGTGTTGTCTGGATGACATAAGTTAGAGGACAAATTTATTAGCTCTCAAACTTATATGCTCAAATCAAATTTAGAAACATATGGAAGGATTATATATTTACTGTTATGCATTTCGGTTCATTTGATACTGTGAAACAGACAGACAGTCCCTGATCAGGATTGGCCGTGAAAGTCATTAATCCCTTTATGTTTTTCCTACAATTACTGAATCCAACAGATAATTCATAACTTGTGTTATACTACCTTTTTAATCTCTTTATTTGCACAATACACATCGATTCCCCTCATCTTATCCCGACTTCATATCATGTCGGAAATCTCAGAATTACCAGTAGCCTAAAGCAACAAGCGAACAAGCCAACAAAGTCTATTGTAAATACAATTCTGACGGTCTGAATTTAAACATGCCTCAAGTGGTTTTAGATTTCATGAGAAATAGCCTATAGCAGAATAGATAATAGGCCTTTGTATTATTTGGGGAGCAATGATATCAGCGATGGCTGATTAGCCCTCTGGGTCAAAGACAGTGATTTACAGTCACATATATTTCACCTGTCATGGACCATCCCGTCAGCTGTATCTTTATTAAAGAGTGATTTTTGTGCCTGTCATTATTGTGTGTACTGTGTTAGTATAAAGCATTACTCTTAACAGGGGCTTCACCATCCTCTTCCCAGATCCGTTCTCTGATTACTGATTCTGCTGGGCAGAAGTTGCTAATACTGAGTGGCCAGAGCTCTGACCAGGGAGGTGACGTCATACTGCAAGGTGGAACCTTCACCTGGAAACACTTTTCTGACATCATCTCTCATCCTGAAGTAAGCTGTGTACACTGTCTGGCCAAATACTTGCTTACAGTGTACGCGTGTAAGTCAGTGTGATTATATAGCTTACATGATGTCATGCATCTTAGTTGGTGTTCTTTCTTCTGTATCTGTGTTCTCAGGTGATTGAAGTCCTGTCCAGGGCATCTTCACAGCAGCGTCCCAGGCTTACTGTTTCCTGCCAGGGAGACGGGGGCTGGAGCTCCCTGGGCCACAGCCAGGAGCAGCAGCCTCTCCACAATCTTTTAGAGTACCGCCTGAACCCCGACCCCCAGCTCCCCAACATGGAAGGAGTCACAGAGTTTACTGAGTATGTTTCAGAGACAGTGGATGTCCCATCCCCGTTTGACCTTCTGGAGCCCCCTACTTCTGGTGGCTTTCTGAAGCTGTCTAAACCCTGCTGCTACATTTTCCCTGGTGGCAGGGGGGACTCTGCTCTGTTTGCTGTCAACGGATTCAACATTCTTGTGGATGGAGGGTCTGAGCGCAAGTCCTGCTTCTGGAAGCTGGTCCGTCACCTAGACAGGATTGACTCTGTCTTGCTCACCCATATTGGGGCAGACAACCTCCCTGGCATCAATGGCTTGTTCCAGAGAAAGATTGCTGAGCAGGAGGAGGAACAGACCCAGGGATCTGGCTCCAGCACCTATGGTGACTGGATGAAGAACCTGATCTCTCCTGAGCTTGGGGTTGTGTTTTTCAATGTCCCAGAGAAGCTGCGGATGCCTGAGTCTACGCTAAAAGTGAAGCGAAGCATTGAAGAGGCATCTCTTACATTGCAGTATCTCAATAAGCTTGGTATCAAGCCAGAGCCTCTTTACAGGGTAGTCAGCAACACCATTGAACCAATTACACTTTTCCACAAACTTGGTGTTGGAAAGTTAGACATGTATATCCTAAATCCTGTAAAAGAAAGCAAAGAGATGCAGTTTCTAATGCAGAAATGGGCTGGAAACAGCAAGGCCAAGACAGGGATTATGATGCCTAATGGGAAAGAAGGAGAAATATCTGTTCCTTATTTAACATCAGTTACAGCCCTCATTGTCTGGATTCCACACAGTCCTACGGAGAAGATAGTCCGGGTGCTGTTCCCTGGAAATGCGCCACAGAACAAAATCTTTGAGGGCCTTGAGAAACTGAAACACCTGGACTTCCTGCGATATCCAGTAGCTACCCAAAAAGACATATCCTCTGGTGCGCTGCCTCCTATTATTAAACAAACTAAAATAAGATCAAGAACCGATAGCAAAGAGAGCCTCAAATCTTCACCCAAACCGCACACTAAAACAAGCAAGAAAGAGGTTAGCGGGCAGGAGGAAGAATCTAAGAGTGACTTGGTCAAAGAGAACAAAGTAGAAAAGAAAGAAGAGAAGAAAATCAAAAGTGAAAGTGCAAAAGCCACCAAACAACAGAAGAATAGTCAGGTGGCCCCTGAGGCAGCCAAACTAGAGAAGAAGAAAATTTCTAAGGAAAAGACCGCCAAGAAGGAAAAAACATCCAAGATGGATGAGAAGAAAGACAAGGAAAAGAAGGAAATCAAGAAAGAGAAACGTGAGGTAAAGAAAGATGATAATGTTAAAAAAGAAGAGAAAAAGGATAGTAAAACCAAGGAGGATAAAAAGAAGGACCCAAACAAGCCAGAGCTGAGGAAAATTACCAAACCTGACCTAAAGCCACTCACCCCTGAAGTGAGAAAAACTCTGCACAAGGCTAAGGCTCAGGCAAAGCCCAAGACAGACAAAAATAAAGCAGTGAAAGAGCAAACTGATGAGAAAAAAGCAGTCACCAAGAAGGCCCCTGAAGAGGCACCAGCAGCTGCGTTGGCAGACAGGTCCATTGTGTCCTCCCCAGAGGACCTCACTGAGGACTTTGAGGCTCTGAGGCAAGAAGAGCTCTCCAAACTTGGGAGTCAGCCCATCCAGAATGATGTTTTGTCTGGGCATACAGATTTCATGGATACTAAGCTTCTTTCCATGGTTTGCCCTGATGGGAAAATTACATCCACAGACACTGAGACTAAATCTCCTTTGCCCAAATCTCCAGTCAAACAGGAAGAAGACAACAAAGGTAAAAGTGCACCAGAACAGGATGCAGACATGGAAAAGAAGGAAGTAAACAATGGCTTTGACAGAAAATATGAAGAGGAGAAAATGGAGAAATATGGCAAATACCCCACAAAGGATGACATGAAAGACAGATCTAAGAAGAGTGACAGCTCAGAGGAGGAGGGTGATGTCATTGAAAAAGCTGAACTAGAGGGAACAGAAGATGATGAGGAAATGAAATATAAAACAGAGGAAGCAAAAAAAGAGAAATCTGGAAAAGAGTGGGACACCAAGCCAACTGAGCATAAGCCATTATCAACCATTGCCCCACCTGGGCAAGCTGCAGTGGCTTCTGCCTCAGATCAGTTCTCTTTTATTCAAGATGAGACCATCCCTGGTTACTCTGAGACTGAGCAGACCATCTCTGATGAGGAAATCCATGAGGATACAGAGGATAGGATCCCACAGCTGCGTTACGATGTAGGTTCTTATGACATCTCCGTCCCTGATGTCCCCGGCACCTTTGACTCCATGCATGGTATAAAAGAGATGAAGAGCTCAGTCGTGTCTGATGTAGCAGATGCCAAACCTAAAGGCTTCATGGGCAGTCCTGACCCTGTGCTTGCAGCCTACCCTACCATTATTGCTGCTCCTCTAGCAGAGGAAGAGCACATCTCATCTGCAACATCCATCACAGAGTATGACAAACTGTCCTCATTTGCCACATCTGTGGCAGAGGACCAGTCCATAGCATCAGTGACGGCACCTCAGACTGAGGAGACTGGGAGGAGCTCTCTCCTACTGGATACTGTCAACAGCGTACCATCCCGCACTGAGGCCACCCATGGGAAAGACTATCTACACTCTGCAGGAACCATCTCTCCCACTTCCTCTCTGGAGGAAGACAAATGTTTCAAGTCCCCCCCATCTGAGGAGTATCAGCCCATTGTTCCTGAGATGGAGGCTGGTGCAAAAGTTAAACCAGTCCATGAAGAAGAAGATGAGGAAGATGAGGATGAGGACCAGACTCCTAATGTTGACATTCCTTTGGGTAAACTCCAAGAAGGCTATGAACATGCCACCTCCATAATGCTCCAGGAAAAGGGGAAATCTCCCTCTTCAATCATGCCTTCTGCCCCTGTCTCTACCACACAGTACTCTCCCACAAAGGCTGGTGGAGAAAACCAGGCTCTCTTTAGTGAAGAGAGGTCAAAGCCTCTCTCACCCCCTCCATCTTTCTCCACTGGATTTGATTCTGGATCCATGCAGGAGAGTGAAGAAAGGTGTACAAGTCCAGATGACAGCACCATGAAACTGACCTCACCCACACATTCTGTGCCCATCAGCAGAGGTTACTCACCAACGGAAGAAAAGCCCTATAACGAAGTGGAAGAAGATGACACTGTGACCAAACTGAAAGCTGACACACAGAAAACAGAAAAATCAGTTACTATTTCAGACAGTAGCTCTGTTATTGGCTTGCCTGGTGACCGGACAACTTTTGAAGGATCTGAGGAATCTGATGAAAATGATGAGGATGACTATTATGTCAAAAAGGATCTACAGCCCACTGTTAAAGCTAAGTTAATGGAGGAGAAAGAGGGGAGGTTCCTAGACGATGACTACACTTGTGAGGCAGAGTCTTTGAAGAAGGAAAAAGACAAAGGACTCTTAGAGGATGAAGACGCCAGATCAAAGTATCTGCAGGATACACAGGCCAAGGCCTCAGACAAGACACAGCTCTCTGGTAGCACAGCTGAAAAACCGAAACCACAAGTGATGTATTCAGATGAAGAAGAAGAAGAAGAAGAGGACGAAGAAGAGGAAGAAGATGATGGTGATGATTTCCCAAGTGGGGTAGGGTCTAAGCCCTTATCAGTGGATCAAGGCAAAGCAGACTTAAAACAGGACAGCAAAGAGAAAGCAGATAATATAGCATTTAAAGAGCAAGAGAGAAGTGTTCATTTCAGTCTCTATAATTTCCCAGAAAGGGAGAGCAAGGAAAAAGCATCAGGAAGAGACATGAGACAAGACACTCCCTATGTGCATGGCAAAACCTTTTCTTACAGTGACTTTTATGACAGCAAAACAAGCTCAGTGGATTCAGATTCATATCAACAGGATTCCCCAAATAAAATGCAGAAAGACAGTGCCAGGAGTGAAATGGATTCACAGAAACCTAAGCCCCCCTCCCCATCAACTTTGACAGACAAGCTGTCTGTCAAAAAGGTTGAAAAGGAGGGATTCACTGACTCTTACGGAAAAGATTTCTCCAGCTCATCTGGGCTTGGTGCCAAGAGCCCACCTGCTTTTGAGAGAGATGATAAAGATAAGCAGCCATTTGAATACAGCAGAGAGACCAGATTCCCTTCTGTGGCTGATAGACCTGAGGCCTCATCCACTTCCTTATCATCAGAAAAAGACATCTATTTTAAAGGCCAGGCTGACAGTGTAAAATCCCCCACATATTCCTCAATGACAGCATTTGATGCAGACAAACCGGCTATTACTAGCTGCCTTGAGAAGGGAGCATCTTTGGAGATTGATATGCGAAAACTAACTGCAAGGGATGAGGAGGACTATGATGATGATGAAGTTGTTGTCGATGAAGATGATGAGGACGATGAAGATGAAGAGGAACAAGAGGAGGAGGAGGATGAAGCTGCTTGCAGTTCAGATATTGAGAAAGGGGCCAAAGAGAAATCTGAGAAAGAAGTAAAAAGTCCAGTCAGTGAAATGCTTGGATCAAATAGACCTGAATTTTTGGTTTCTATGGCTGGCTACGGCTATGACAGCCAGGGGAAGCCAAGTACCAAAGAAAGCAGCCCTAGCCCCCCCTCAAAGGGTGAAGTTGACTCCTCGTCCCTCAGTGGGAAGCCTGCAGATGTGGGAGCTACAGGTTTCTCTTGCTACTCCTCTGGATTTGAATATTCATATGGAGGTGGAGAGAAAGACTCATTCTCATTGAGTCAGACAGCAGACAAAGGCAAGGAGGATTTCTCTCTGAAATCAACTGAGGATAGTTATTTCCAGAATGAGAGAGCAGACCCTGAGTTTGAGAAACAAAAGACACCAGATCTTTTGAGTAAGAGAACACTGGACACAAGCTTCCAATATTCTACTACTGCAGCTCCTGCTTACTCCTCTTCTTCTGCCTACAGTTACTCCTCCTCCACCTCAGGCTCTCTCTCCACCAGCCGTCAGTTTGGGGAGGAGCTGGAGACACCTGCCACTGCTGAGCCTCTCTTTGAGTACTCCTCCTTTAAAGACGAACACTCACTGGTCATGGACTCCCCGTTCTCTAGTTCTGGTGGTGTAAAAGATGAATATCTGGAAGTGTCTGAGAAGCAGATGACCACTACCACAGCAGAGTCTACCTCCAGCCTAGCCCGCTTCTCGCCCTTAAGCCCTTTTGAGGAAGTCAAGTCTTTCCCCTCTCTCTCTTCTGCTGCCTTGACTGAGGAGAAAAAGGAGCATGCAGCTTCTGTGGGTGGAGCTATGGACAAAGGCCCTCAGTCAGACTGCTTCTATAAACCTGATTGGTCTGAGGGGTCCAAACTGGACACAGCCAGTGGGTTAGGGGCCACAGCAGCACCGTTTTCAGAGCCCCCAGACCTCTCCAAGGACAAAGAGTCAGCCAGCGCAGCTCTGTTTGGTATCACTTCCTCACCACGCCCAGACATAGCAAGCAAACATTACTTTGAGGAGACTGACAGCAGTGAGGAAGAGGAGGATGAGGAACGTTACATGCGTGAGATGACTCAGAGGTCTCCTTCCAGCAATCTGGCTGGTGGTGTCTCATTCTCCGACAAACCCAGTGCCCCTACCTCCAGTGGTAAGACAGGTGGCACACTTCCTGATGTACTTAGCTCGTACATGCCCTCACCTCTTCAGGTCAGCAAGCCAGACACAGCCAACGGCCCCACAGAGGTCAGTATGAGCTCACCGATCACTGGTGGAGCAGCAGCCAGCGGTGCAAACTCAGGCCCGACTAAGGCTGAGCCTAGAGAAGGAACTGGTTACAGGAGCTCCTATGAGTGGGAGATGGCAAAGCCCCAGATGGGAATGGTTCCTGGAGACTCCCCTCCTCATTACCGCCATGAAGATGAATTTGAAGAAGAATGTGAGATGGAACCAGAGCGCCCTGCCCGCCCTCTCTCTCTCTCCTCAACTGATCAATCATTCCGCTCTCCATTCTATGCAGAGGAGTGTAGCAGAGGAGGGAGGGATGACGATGACGATAGTGACCAGGACCTCACTGTAGATGCGCACATGGGAGCCACCTCCTCCTACACCAGCCGCACCTCCCCGGGCTATTCCTCCTCTGATTACAGACAGCACAAAGGGGATCTCTCACCTTCCTTCATCAACCCCTGTATGCAGCAGCTGTCCAGCGATGAGGATGAGGAGGAGCAAGGACGCAGAAGTGACCAGTCTCAGGAGGGTGATGAACACGACCTGTCAGTCAAGAGAAGGGCTCACAAACAGCCTCATCATCACCAGTCACAGAGCAGGGATGGCAGTTCTCTGCACCAGCCTGGGGGGATGTCAGTAGGTCTGGGTCTGGCTACTGAGGATACCCCCCCAACCTCAGTCAGTGAGTCACTAGCTTCTCAGTCAGACTCAGATATGCCCCCAG
>OMLB01048297.1:0-22046 GCA_900302555.1 Myripristis jacobus | reverse complement strand
AACTGGTTCCAAAGTGGTGCTAGGCAAGCACCAGCTCCGAGCTGGGGCTAAACAGGAGCCAGAGAAAGAACCGATGACGCGACCCACCACGTCATTGGTGGGCGGGGTTACAGACCCAACGGGAGCAGCGAACGCTATAAACATAAACACATTAACTATGGCTATAAACGTATAGTTAAGCAGTAAGCCCAGAGAAGCCGTGTGTTACACTGATTTTACAACGGCATGGAACACGGCTCAGCCAATCATATTTAAGGATGGGAAGCACCCGTTTTATAACTAAACATAGTTGTCATTCGTTCCGACCACGAATACGACGGGTCGCCGACAATGACTGCGTTTTTCGCCCCTGGCTTGCAATGTAGGCTTGTAAAGACACAAGCAGTATTTGCATCGCTAATAAATCCAGACCCTGCTACACCTGGGGCCAGAAACTGTATCGGGAAAGCAGCATTATATGCTGACTGAGCCGTGGCTCACGAACATCATCCCCGACTCACTGATCAGTTTCAGCGGCTTCAGGACAGTATGGGCGGACAGAGACAGAGCCGCTGCAGCCGCTGCATAGTGCTGTATAGTGTGCAGTTTTATGTGTTGAAGTGATGAAGCTGCCGTGACAATGTAATTTCCTGCAAAGGATTAATAAAGTATCATTCATTCATGTTGGTTATTGTGATTCCGAGCGAGCGTGGCTCTGACTTGGCTCCGCTTGGCTCTTGGCCGGTGGAAAAGCAAACCGGTTCTTTGTTGGAACCAGTTAAGCACCGGCTCTAGCACCAGCACCGAACTAGCACCAGGTGCTTTTTGGTGGAAAAGGGGCATTAGAGCCTGCTCACATTGGCAAGTTTGATCGGCGCCCAAGCACGTTTGCCTCTAAAATCTGGATTCTTTGACCAGTGTGATCACTCCGTATCGTGCTTGAATATAGTACACTTCCCCCGCTCTGACACGGTTGGAAGAGGTGTGCTTCTGCACGGTACGGGCGCATACATGAGCACATGCACGGTCTCGCACGCAGTGCGCGGATGTAAATCATGCAACTTTCCTCCCCCACACCTGTGTTTCAGCCGCCAGAAGCCGGCGGTTTCATGTTCAAAACGGGTTTTACTAACACTTACCTGTCCAAATAGCTGCCTGTTAATGGCTTTCCGTGGCTGTAATTTCTAACCAACATACGCATATGACTCATCACTTTTTGTTAGGGTGGGTCTCTCATAGGAGGTGGCATGGCTCAGGATGGCATGGCTCCGGATCTCAGCGCACACAGACTGCCGTACTGTCATTATAAACCGACTTTTGTTTATACGCGGTTGCAGCAGCACAACGGACTATGACACAGACAACATGGTTGATTACTGATTGCGCAATGCGGTGCAAAAATATGCAGTGCATATTTTTTGGCTGTTTTCCCATTCGTGTGTATTGTGTCCAGAATGTGCAATTTTAATCTTTTATTGCAAAAAATTCAGTAAGTCGGATCACTTTGAAAATTGATACACATCTCCTCAACAAGATGTGTATCAACATATTTTGCGTGTGGACATAGCACAAAAGCTGTGCAATGGAAAGCCTAGCAAAATCTGCATGTTTTTTGTGCCTGGCGTATGGGGTTAACGCAAAAACTATGGGAGTAGAAGACTGAAATTTGTACAGAAGAATAAAGGCTTCTTTGCTTTGCAAAGCAGGCACATAATAAACAAGTATGGCGGATTATAATATATGAAGCTGACAGTTGTATGCTCAGATAATTAAAGATGTCTCACAGGCAGCCTGCTTTAAGCAGCTCAAAGCAAAAATGTTTCTGAATATTAAGTAAAACGATAAATTGACTAACTTCAGCACTAATTAAAGCTTCCGGGCATCCGAAACAGATGCCCGAGCCACCTAAACTGGTTCCTCTGTGTTCCGGACACAGATCACAATCCATCGTATTGAAATCTGATATTTTCATCAGTATCCATCAAATAAACCCCCTTGAAGAGCAATAGTTATCTTCAAAAATATACTACTACTACTATTACAACATCAATAACAATGACTGCTACCAATAAAAATAATGACACGTTAATGCATACTTATTTGGGATCTGATCAGAAAGTCACAGTGGATTCAGTTAAGGCCAGTATTAAATGTAAGACTTTACAGAAATGCCAAAATAGTTACTGTGCATTTCATTAAAGTGAAAGTTAGATCTTTGACATTTTCAACCGTGTGCTTTTGGTACCAAGGTACATTTTAGACCTTGTGTTAAAGTGACATATACTTATATCTTACTTTCAAGCCCTGAACACTGACTATTCTTCCCGCTTTCATAATAATTCTTATACCTAGACTGACAACATTTAATGTATTCATGAAATAAGACAAAGAAAGGCCAGGATGTGCCAAAAGGTTAACACTTCACTTTGAGTGGGGTATAGGGATGAGCATGGTGTCTTGTAGAGATGAATAGCTGATGCATGGGCTGCTACTGGTTGAGACAGAACCCAGTCAACTACCTGAGGCAACGACAACACTATAGTTGTCCTGGAAACCACTGTCAGCTTTCATCTTCTCCTTCTCTTCATGATTTTTCTTCTCTTTATCCTCCTTCTGCTCGTTGATCAGCTTGGCCGTAATGCTAGGTGTGTCTGAGATAAAAGATGAAGAAGAAAAATGATCAATTAAGTAATAGTGATGAAATGAAATTGGATCCCACCTAGTCCACTGCATCAGACCCACAGATAATCCATTTACCACACCACTTGCCACAATGTGGAGTTATTTAATTTTATTTCTCCTCTATTGTTCAAATTACAGCTAATTAAAATAAAGCTATAAGTGGCAATGGGCAGGTTCCGAGTACAAAATGCTAAATTGCCCAGAAGAGTAGTGGCAAAGTATGTTTTCGAGCTTCCTCGCAGATGTCAGGAGGAAAAGGATAGATGCTTGAGTTTGCACTGAAATGCAGGTCTTCTATTATTAGCATTTACTGTTTTTACATGCATTTTAGTAAGCAGGTTATTCACATCTGGACAGTTCTTTCATTTCTCAAATGCCATGTAAATGAGAGAGCCAGTTTCTATCTTTGAAAGTAAAGGAATAAGAGAAATCCGGTTAACACAGTTGGACTTCTGTAAGAGAAACCTGATATTTTTCACCATGTAAGCCCTGAGCCGTGACAGTGTTTTACATGTGGATGTGCAGGAAAAGAGGGGATAAGGAAACTGACATTTCAGTCATCAGATGCTGTCTACAGAGATGTATTATAACAATAAAATTGCTTTTACTGTCCACTTCTGCATGTGTGGTGCATTTCATTGATCCAAATCATGCTTTGTTTTTAAGTTATTACAGCTTGTTCTAAAGGAGGGTAAAGGTTTGGTGTTTTTTTTTTGTCAAGCATACCAGATACTCGGTCCAGGACCTCGGCTAACGTGGTGGAGATGGGCAGGTGGAGGGTTCGGTACTTATGGCCGGCTCCATACATGGGATGCTGGATCACGTGGCTGGTGGCATTGATGCGTCCTTTGTACAGCTGAGAGCAGAAATAAAAAGAGATGGATGGCAAAATGTTTGTGTTAGCATGTTTTAGCAATACGAAAAATTAGCTACAGAAAATCACAGTGACTGAGAGATACAGTGTGTATTAGGGTTTGTCAGATAGTAAGACCAAGTAGGCAACAGGGCATAAATGCGATCAACTGACATATCCACCCAAATGTCAAAGCCAAACATGATGTAGGCCCCCAAAATGATATAATATGGGACGATCAGAGACGAGGCCTATAAGAAGTAAGATGCTTTGTGACAATCTAGCTTTGATCTACATTACATTAAGCAAAACCAAATCTGACTGACAGGAAAATTTTGTATTTTTTGAAGGCATATCGCCTCAAAACAGAATTTCAACCTGCGGGCGTTAAAATGTCCTAAATATTGAAAACGTGACAAGTCATAATTTCAGTGCAGATGAACTCAAAGAGCCCAGGCAATCTAAGTACCGGTGCTGACCTCTGCAAAAACCAGACAGTAAAATAAAAATCTGCCTTCTTAGAGGTTTTGCTTCATCGAGAACGAGGCTCAAGACAATCCTTTCTATGATCCTACCTGCATATATTAACTAACCTTACTCATTCCAACCCAAATGTGGCTATGTTATGCAATTTAGCATACTATAGTATAATCTATATTTATCAAACACTGTGCTTGAATGCGGCAGCAGCAGCATGGATGCTAGACCAGATAGCACAGCAAATCAAGTCACTTGGTACCCTGGTTAAAGCGGTTTTAGTGGAAAGATGCCAACAGAAACCTGACTTGAGGTAATCAGAAAGGAATTTACTGGATAAATATGTGACAAGGTCGGAGGCTACAGCCCTCTCTAGCAGACATAAAGGACAGGAAGCAGACTGGCCTATAATTATTTAGCACTTCAGGGTGAAGATTAGGCCTCTTGAGGGGTGGTATTGTAACAGCTGTTTTGAGGGCTGAGGGAACACAGCCAAAGATGAGTGACCTGTTGATGTTCAGGACATAGCAGTTTAAAATTGGAAAGATCTTTAAAAAAAAAAAAAAAAAAAAACCCTAAGGAATCATGCTTAGATAATGCCTTATAGGAGAAATCTTATGTCATTTGAGCGTAAATGAGTTCATTCAAATCACTGAAGAATTATCACAGCAATGGGCATTTCTCAGAGAGCTTACCTGTGGTTTCAAAAAGAAACCACAGGCCTATCCCTTGAGTCTTCATCAAAAACTCTTCATCATTTAAGAGGAACAAAAAACAAGAAGCACCTAGAATAATGAGGACGAGACAGCTTAGAGGTTAGGAAGAAATTGGCTTTGAGCAACTGAAACCAATTTCTCTGAGCCTCCCCTCCACTGCTCTGGTGACAACTAATCACTGAACCTTGTGAAATATGGAACATTAGCGTGCCAGCTTGCACACAATATACCAGGTATACATCAGTCTGGAGAAATGAAAGCATGGGGCACAAAGGGAGGATTCCACTTTGTAAAGTTTGACTGTCCCCTTGTGGGCACATGGGAATATTACATCATTACATTCTTGTATCTCAGTCAAGCCACTGCAATCTGTTCGCAAAAAATGCAGTGCAAGGTTCCAAAAAACAAAAAAAAACAAAAACATGCCAATATCATGTCACCACAACATTCCTCTCTACTAGCTGATGGTGAGATTCTTTTAATTATGTAGGCATTAAATGGTCTTACTCAAAGCTACAATAAAAATTTTTTAATCTTAAAAGCTCCTAGCACAGCACGTAGACGGCCACGCAAACTGGATCCGGACCTTCACAAAGCCAGAAAGGGTTTTGCTTAAATCAATTAGATTTGTATCCAAATATTTCCATACATCAGATCGAATAACTGAATAGTGGTTTAGAAAATCAAATTGTCCAAAAGAAAGAAAGAAAGAAAGAGAAAGAAAATTCTCCTTGAATCGAACACGCAATGGTGCATCCAAGTGATGTTAAGCCAAAGATTCATACCATTATTACACACACATTATCAGATTTTTCCTGTCCTTCCTGAATAAGAGTTCCATCCAGAGATTTACCCACCGGACATGGAGACTGTAGGAAGACGGTGACTTTCTCATCCTCAAGCATGAGCTGCAGGAAAAGCCTTCGAATGAAGCCCGAGATGTTCCCAGAGATGGGAACATTGCCTCGCTGGGGCGCTGACTGAAAGAGCTCACAGAGAACCTGTAGCAGAAGAACAGTTTAAATTTAGCACACTGAGAGACTTTTTAAAATCAATTTGCATGAGTAATTCATATTTATACATCAAAACAAAGCCTTCAGCGATTTTAAAGAGCTTTTTCAATGGTATCACCAAGACAGTAACTGTTCCAGCTCATTTTACAACACAAATACAATCCAAACCAGTATAAAAAACTTTAGCTAATAAAGCAAAACTGACTTCTGAGTGGTAAAAATAAAAGTCTGAAAAGACAGTGAAGCCCTTCAGTATCATGACATTTTTGAAACAAATTAGGCACAATGCCTTACAAAACACGACATGGTGAAGCTCACTGTCAGATTTATGTCGTCTGATTTAATGAAAACACTTACATTTACACAAAGTGCTACAAATAAAGGGTGAGGTGAGGTCTGAGTTTTTGTAACTTCATTTGGTGCACATTTTGTACACTTTTGCAAATATGTCAGCTTTGCCATGTCATGGTTTTTAACCCACCCACTGTACTCTCTTTTCATGGTGCAACATCAGCCTTTTTTTCCATTTTGTAACATTTTACATCAAACACAAAGGTTTAAACCACTCAGTTGTGATCACAGAGCTCAAAACCTGACCTGTGCCATAAGCCGCTGGTTGTTAGGGTGGCAGGAAATACACTGGAGGAAGAAGGCTACAGTAGCATTTTCCAGAGCAGTCCTCTGCTGCGTGGTGAGCCCTCCTGCCCGTCCAGACGATGCCAATGAGTATCTTGACCCTGAGGGCTGAGGCTGAGATTGAGGAGGGCATGCCGTGGCACCGGGCCCTGCTGGATGGGAACCTGTGTGGGCACCAGCATTGCCACCAGCACTGGCACTGGAGTGACACAGCAGGAAGAGCAGTGCTGTCCACAGTGGGTTGACCTCTGGTCCACCCAGCCAGTCTTTCATAGCGTGACTGTTTCCTACCTCAGTTAGGAAACGCAGTACTGGAGCTGCCAGCTCTGCTGACAAAGATGGCCGACTGTGTGAGGATGAGGAAGATGAGTGGTAATGGTGATGGTGCTGTCGTCGCTCAGCCTGAGCAGCAGGCAGAGGGAGGTCAGCACTGGCCAGGAGGCCACAACAGAGTTGGGCCAAGCTGCGCACCAAAAGTGAGGGCAAGCCAGAGTCCAGCAGCTGTTCTATTGCTCCTGGAGACTGTGAAGCAGCTGCTAGCGTGGTTAGCTGTGACTCCGACAAATTAACGGGAGGTCTTGCGTGCTTTGAGTCATCTGTAAGCCCTGCTGTAGTTGTGTTCGCGTCGTGCTGCTTCTTGCCATCATCAGTCATTGCCAGGCGGTGGTGCTGGGCCTGTGAGTGGCTGACAGTGGGCACTGAGACAATGCCCATCCATGACATGAGCAGGGAAAAGTAACTGGGGTGGATGTGGCACATCGAGCACAGCAGACTGTCAACTGCCTTTTTCAGCACCATATTGCAGGGCAGCGACATTGACCAGTTGTATAGAAGTCTAAAGGGAAGGAAACAAAATGGATCAAATTGTAAAAGCTTGAAGAGCAATAGTTAATACGGTGCCAATTAAATCATTAAAGGAATAATTCACTCATGCTGCCTTATTTTTGTTTCAAGTAGTCACTGTGTGTTACCTTCAGTCTTCAATGAGGAAAATTTTACTCACAAGGCTTCATGATAAACATACCATCTCTGATCCAATGGAAAAATTGAGGCTGTAATTTTACAGTTTTACAACAGCAAAACACTACCACATCATATGTTCATTCGCATTTGTAGGTCATGAAGCCCATGAGACAATTTTGCAGAAGGGGTTCTTGCAACAAGATTTGAGCAAAAATATGTATGTTTTAGGAAATACTGAGCATACAACTGTCAGCTTCTTAAATGGAAAATAGTTTCTTCTGAAAAAAAATTAAAATTACGGCCTCAGTTTTTCCACTGGATCAGAGATGGCTTGTGTTACTGGAATGAGATTACCATGAACATTATGGGTGAAGTATTCCTCTAATCTATGTCATTACTAGTTCGTCTAAAGGACTGAAATATGTCAGTTTAGATTCAAATCAAGCAGGATAAAACACATTTTCATGGAAGCCATTTGTGTTATGAAATATCATCTCCCTCTACAAATAAGCCCACAGTGATAAAAGTCATTGTGGATCTCATTCTGGCTTCCATATATTTAGTTTTAGTATTAAAGCACATAGAGTTTAAGGTATAATGTCCCTTTGTGTTTCCAGACTATTTATGCTTACATAGCAGCTATTCAGTATTGATACCTTGCAGGCAAGTCTACATATCTTAAGAGATCAAGACGCTTAAAATGTAAATATTCAAAACCAGATGCTCCGCAAACACAGATATTATAACCACTAGAATGTTATTTTTAAAAAATCAGATGTGTCTATTGTGTTATGAATAAGACAGAAAAATACTATGACTGACTCAAAGAGTTCTCTGTTGAGCAACACAGGGAGGTCATAGTCAACGGGCAGCTCATAGCTGTGCCACAAGATAGCCGCCACACAGTGGAGGTGGGAGGGTGAGGGCATGAGGAGCCCATACTCCCTCGACGAGGAAGAGGAGGACGCTGCACTGGTGCCAATGTATCCAACAGGGTTGCTCCGCTTGTGGGCTGCCACCCGAGAGGAATCATGGACCCACTGGAGAAGAGCCTGGATCCTGGAGGGTTCAAGTGAAGCAGAGGGAAGCTGAAAATCTAACCAGCAATCAAAACATTTTCAATAACCATACCAGTGATTTTGAATGTTTGGCCCATATACTACAATTTACACACATTTGACATTGCAACAAACCATTCTGCAAGTCATGTGTGGGTACACAAGATTTCACAACATATAATCAAAATCCCTCAAATTTCAAATTTGAATTTTGGATGGAAGCAGTGACCTTAAAATGCTCTGCTTCTGTGGCTAACAAAGTGATTGGCATTCATAAACCACAGAACTGATAATTGGCTATGGGAAGCAAATGTTTCCCCAAGAACTATTTTCCCTGGCAGAGAGCCCGTTGCCTTCCGCCCATTTTCAAGTCATCAAAACTCAACAGTTGTGCTGCTTTTAGGAAAACTAATGTGAACGTCTTTACTATGGTGATGGAATACGGGTATGAAGAAAGTTTGAAGTCTCTGAATTTCCATATTGTAGTGGAATGAACAAAAACCAAGGGCTGGATAAAAAGGAGTAAAAAAGGAAGTTGGAGTCGGCTGTTGGCTTTGGGAAAAGATTAGCAGAAATGTGAAACTTTGTAGATATTACACTGAACATGCAGAATCACATGATTCTTTAATTCATGGTTTAAGCTTGATATACCTGTCTTTCGTTCCAGGATCCTGTGTGGTGCCCAGTTGGTAGAGAATATCTATGGTGGAGTCTGACGAGAGGCCATTTAGTCGCCCAAACAGCAGAGGACTGTTTAAATCTACACCAAGACAGACAACGAAGGCAGAGGAAGGATAGTTAGCATGCTTAATAGTTCAAAACATATATATATTTGGTCTTGTGCTAAGTTCAGTTTTAGGTAAGAATATGGTTGTTACTGGCAAAATTATTCTAACAGACTTGTTTATCTTAGATAGCAGCTGCTGTGGGAATAAATCTAACCAGGACTTTTCTGACTAAATATGACAAAAAGAAATTAAAAGATGGATAAAAGAAATTAGATAAAACGTTTAGGTGGAAATTAAGATATCACAGATTCAAATCTAAGGCTATTTATACCTTTTAGGCCTAATATTTATTTTTAAAAATGTAGGAGCATTTTCACATTTGCTTGTCTTATGAAGACAAGCTGCCTCAGAATACCTCAGTATGGGGTGGTGAGCTCTTATCACACACAGTGACATGTTCACTCAATTCCTTCTCTGAAGATGCATCAGGGTAGCTTGATTAGGTGATATTATAGACCCAGACATATTTATTATCTCAACACAAGTTCTTTTGTGGCAACAGTAAGTCGCAGTGCGTTCTCACTGCAAAACAACTGCTCCAGGGTTTGATTGAAAGCAAGCCAAGACCACCCTTTCTTGGCGTTCATGGCCTCATCTGAGTGTCAAAGCTGTGTTCACACATGCCCAAAATCACTGATCTTTTGGGGGGGGGATACGCTCCCGGTTTCAAAACAACTGCTCCAAAGCCAGCGGTGAAAGTAACATAAGATGTTTTAAGACTTTTTAAGGAGCTGCAGACACCCGCTTGGGAAAAAATTTGCTGTCATCAGTGGCTGACTCACTGGCAGGGTCGGTGCCAGACGCGGCACAGTTCCTCAGCAGAATGTCGATGAGTTTAAGTCCAATGCGGGTGGACTGCAGGCCAATCTTCACCAGAACAGCCTCAATGTTGGGTGAGTGCATGCCACAGTAGGGTGACATGAGCAGCGCGGCGCAGGTCTGAAGCAGGTTGGCGGTGGGTGCCGCAGCACTGGCCATCATGGCCTCCAGATCGCTGACATGGGTGAGGCAGTGGTGAAGCAGACGCAGCCAGCCAATACTGCACGAGGACAGGAGAAAGGAGAACATTTAGATGTGTTCACTGCAAGCAAACTGTAGATTATTATCATTACTGCTACCTGTTGTAAAAGAAAAATCACCATCCAGGCGTATCATTGTCCAAATTTACAGTCGAGACGTTTGTGAGAAAATAAATACAGAGGGTGAACAGCAAGGCGCAAACCACTGGTGTCACTCAAGAACAGCACGGACAGATTAGACTTTCCAAAAAACAAAACATCTAAAGAAGCCTGACCAATTCTGGAACAAGGTTCTTTAGACAGATGAAACGAAGATTAACTTGTACCAGAATGATGGGAAGAGAAAAGTGTGGAGAATGAAAGGAACAGCTCATGACCCAAAGCAGAGCACATCATCAAAAGCGAACGAAAGCAAGTGGGAGGGGCAGTGTTTCTAATAATATGGATTCAATTTTCATTTTCACTGGATTTGTTCAGTTTGCTAGTGAGAGCAAACGGAATAAATCCACAGCATTTCACATGCATTTAAACACAACAAGTCTCATGTCAATCTTTTCTAATAATTTTCTTGGAATTTGTTTTGCTTTTTTTAAACTAATATAAGGTTAAACATTTGTTTAATTCAAAGCAAAGTTTACGCTCCTGTTTGTAATACTGTAAATTTTGACACTGCAATTGTCAAATTCAGTACAAATGAATACTGGCTCTAAATAACTGTTATCAGTATCCGTACCACGGTACGGTACGGTACGGCTTGATTACTAATAATTGGTATCAGCCCTGAAAAATCAATTGCCTGGTCGATCCCTTGTCCAGATGTGTTTTCTACCTAGTTTTGGAGACCTGGTCCTCAGAGGGAAGGAAAGGGTTGTTGACGGTGGCAGAGGAGGTGTTGCCAAATGCTGTCAGCCCCAGGAGTTTGATCTGAGACAGGCCAAGAGTGCTGGCATCACGAGGCCGGTGCAGCCTCAGACACACGGCCGACGCCACTTCCGCCTTCACCAGCTGGATCTTTATGTATGTGAGACCGCTGGTGATGACCGGCGTGGAGAGCGGCAGCATATTGACACCATCAGCGCTGATTTCCACTGAGACCGAGGATGGACAGGCTGGTTAGGAGGAGGAGAGGACATAGAGAAAGGTGAGCGGTAGATCATTATGTACAGTTGTGACTTACAAGAGTCAATAGCTAGATTTCCATCTAAGTGTTCCAGACAAATTAGGATTTAATTTATTTGAAATTAATTTGAAAAGTTACATGGAGACAGAAAATTTCACAAACATTTGCTTAACAAAGGTGTTAGGTTTTTTTTTTTTGCTAACAAAGTAACAAAATACAAACAATGGTGATGGGAATACATCTGTCAAATAGATAATGGTTTTATTCGCTTTTATTGTACAACTATTAAACAACACAGATTTTTTTTTCCTTTTTTGTTTAAGATGATTTTTTGGGGGGGAATTTGTGGTCCAGACATTAAGAATAAAGATAGATAAGAAAAACAGTGGTTGACAAGCAGTAAAGGGCCTGAGCTGGAATCAAATTTCGGCTGCCACCTGACCACATATGGCTGACTGCTCACGGGGTGGAAGTGGAGGCTTGTGCAGGACTGCAACATTTTAGGTAGATTGGGATTTATGAAAGGCAAATTGCATGCAGATGTGCAACACTTTTTATAAATCTGAATATTTCTTGGCTTGACTTTGAAAAATCAATCTGGATACAATCTGGATATGCCAAAAAAACGGATTTGGGCTGGCAGTCTGAACAAGGCCTCAGGTTTCAGCAAAGTAAAACCACTTGTATTTGTGTACAATATTTCGGTACTGCTTCTAACCATGTTCTGGTGGTGAAAGTGTCCCCAAGTAAAACTATTTCAATGTAATGGCACTAACAGGAATGCATCCAGCTGTTCTTAAAGGCAGCAAGGTCCTACTTACTGGCCAGAGAGGCGAGGTGTGGCTGGATATGGAGCTCTTTCAGCAATACAGCAGCAGGAAGGTGGATGGTGAGGTCGCACCAAGCCTCCTCTGGCAGGAAGATGTAAGACCAGGCTGCCGAGCGGGCTCGGCGATGGGGTGGTGTGGCCTGGAGCAGGACCTCTGCTGGCTGGGCCGTTGGACTGCTAGAAGTGATGGTTCCTGCAAAGGGACATGAAGAATCAGATGTGAACATTAGGATTGAGCAATACCCAAAATGTCCCACGTCTTGGGCCACAGTCTGGTGGGATCTATTGGATAAAATGTCACTTACGGTGGCAAAATATTGCTGTTCAAGTAACCAGGAATGACACGAGTACGTGTTTCACTGCTGGTTTGGATCTGTTTTGTGTATATGTGATCAACAGAGCAAAAAATACCATCAAGGACAACTCCCACCCTGGTTCTGACCTGTTTGACCTGCTGCCCTCAGGGAGGTGCTACAGGTGCCTCAGAACCAAAACAAACAGACTCAAGAACAGTTTCTTCCCAAAACCCATCACCACTCTGAACTCACACATGCACTGACATTACAGTCCAACCCCCCAACCCCTCCAGACTACCTCTCAACCACCTACTGTGAAACACTCACTATTTAAATGTGCAATACCACCACTGACCATGCTGTGCAATTTTTTAAATTCATACTGTATATATAGCTTATTTTATCTTATGTTACATACATTTATTTATTATTGAAATCTATCTCTTTTATTTCGTTCTTTATTCTATGTATAGGTTTGCACTGAAGGAGCTGCTCTTAATCTCATTGTACATGCGTATAGTGACAATAAAGGCATTCTATTCTATTCTATTCTATTCTAAGATTCAAATTATCTCCTGCAACGTTTTGTCAATGTCAGCCTCTGGTGGCTTCAGGACGCTTTGTAGAATATCTATGGATTGCAAGACATTTTGTTTTACCCCCATATCTCTCGGTGTGTTACATGCCAGTTCATAGTAACACTTGTGATGGACTATTTTCCCCCAGTCCTTTTGTTTATTTTTTCTCTTGCTGGCATTCCCCCAGGTGCTGGTACTTCCTGCTGAGCTGCCCTGATTGACTTACTGAATTCTGCTTAGCCAAATCCTGAAGCTCCTAATTGCTGCTTGGATAATTAATGGTCCAAATCTGTCTCATACAAGCACATACATAAAAATAGTGATGAATATAACGGATCCACAGAACTTAATAGGAGCAGAACAGTCATGGAGTTGTTTGCCATTCATAGTCATTTGACTGGTACAGAATAATAAGGTGACTGTGGTTAGTTACTATGGTGATAATGCACATCAGTCAGGCTGTAAAGTATGTCACAATACCTTAGAAATGTTGTGAATGTTCAGCTTTTAGCAAGCAGCCACAGCACAATATTCCGGTTGCGCACGTCATGTAAAAACGCACCAAACCCGATTAAGGTCATATTCCGGTTGGAGAGAATTCCGAATAAGACCCCAGGCATATGCCTGTTCCAACTGGAATATTGTGGCATGTAAACACCTTAGTCGGAAAATGCCACGAACCGGAATATTCAGTCATGACCGCATGCTCAACTTGCAAGGAATTCTGTGGTGTCTTTGTTGCTATGGTTACCACAAGCGGGGAAAATGGCATGGTGAACCACAGCAAGAGCCAGGAGACTGCAGTCCGCCTTGAGCTAATGAAAGACTTAAATATCATGGAGTATATTGATGGGAGAAAACACACAAATAGCGACAGAAGAAGAAGCAGAAGACTTCTTCGTCTGGTTTTCCGGCAGACCAGACGCCTATACGCGTACTTCTGCCCCCCGCGGCTGAGTGTCGCACTACGTAAGAGAGTGGAATACGCCGAAACACGGGGGCATGCCAAGTAACATGTAAACGGAATATTTTAGTTGCCGCAGCGCAGTTACCTTAGCCGGAATATTGGCCCAAACCAGAATATAGTGTGCATGTAAACGTAGTCAGTGACTAGCTGACTTGCTCTGTGGAATAATTCTTGTTACAATAAGCTCATTAAAGTAAAGGTGCTAAGTCAACATTCAATCAGTCTCAAATGTCACCTCACTGACCTGTAAATGTACAGCCCCATTTGTGTAATTTTCAAAACTCTACTTATTAATAAACACAAGTACAGTCACATAGCACATAACAAAGCAATCTGATGAGGAGTTTCAAGCACCTAAAGGGGCAAAGTTGTGGAGTCCCTCTGCATTGTCGGGCTCTGAGGTCATAACACGGGCTTTGAGGCTGCCATCCGCTGCCTTTCCAGGACCTGAATCCAAGAACTTCATTATGGTGGACACCATGCTGCGTGCTGTGTTCACAATGGCCCGAGTGCTGGTCACCATGTTGTTACAGATTAACTGTACACCACCTGCACAGGGACAAGGAAGTTGTTGTTTCCTGATAAACCATATTTTGTAAAACCTACCAAAATCCATGCTTGTATTTGCGTACTTGCAAGGACAAAGGCACTGGAAAGATTAAGAGGCTTAAGAAATGGGCTTGGGGTAAGTCAATGGTAATGGTGAAATGAATGTAATCAAAACCCTTAGAAGTGCGCTCATCCAAATGTCTCTGAATACACTCACCCATGTCGTGGAATGCCTTAAGAGCCTCGCTGGTGTCGAGAACTCTGAGAATGAACCACAGTAGAGGTTCAGACAGCTGGCATGTAGAAAGAGAGCCCTGCAAAATGGAATATGAAACACATTTTATTATATAGCGCCAATGTAGATTTTGTAGGATATTGTGTTGGGATTTCATTTTTCAGTGGGAAACACAAAAGTAACACTTTCATTACTGAGAAAGATTTGCTTGTAAAAATTAATACATTTCAGCACATGACCTTTATCAAATTTTAAAAATAATTATTTGTTCTCAATACTAAGTGTGCCACTTTCCTATTTGTTGCTGTAAAAATCTATGTACCTTGTCAATTCAAGTGGCTGTGGCATAATACCACCTCAAGAAATGTTGAATGGGTACAATTTATGTATTTAACTTATCAATTATTATCATTATTATTATTATTCAACTTAAGTATGCAACAGCCAACTCAACACTCACAAATGGTACACACGTATATATCTGGATATAAGCAAAAATAGACCTGATTTGCCATTCTGAATCATTTCTTTAAACTGGAGGGGTCACAAGGAATTTGACCAGTTTGAATCACTAAATCAATTAGGACACTGTAGGCGGGGTAGGTGATTGAGTAACACTCTCCCCTTCTTAAACTACTTGAGGTGCCTTTGAGCAAGGGATTTAAACCCCTAACTGTTCCAGCTGAGCTGCTCATTGGCCAACAGGAGGGTAACTGCCAGATGCGAGTCTTTATCAAGTGTTAAAAACTTAAGTAGGCTGTTGCTGAAAAACAGCATGGTGAACCGTCAACTCCGCTGGATAAAGAACTATCAAAAAATACAAGAAACCCAAAGGCTGAAGCCCAACCCAGATTATTTTTCGGGACAGTATAGTGGTCCCTCCACCTCTCCTCACCTGTCTACCCATGTATCCACAGGCCATATATGTGAGGATGGGCTGTAACATGACCTGGACCGAGGTGGCCCTCTTGCTGAGGGTGGTGAGGATGGTAAAAAGGCCGTCGCCTACTGAGATGGCATCCAGACCACCGTGGAAGTTCTCGTGCTTCGTCAGATGCAGACCACTGGCTCCTACAGTCAGAAGAGAATTATCAGCTCAGCTGCTTTATCACTAGAACAGACATTGTTATCTTGGCGTTTGCGATGTTTTCTGTCCAACAGGCACTAGTGTGAAAAAGCTTCCAGATTTGCACTTCAAAGAAAAGGATGAGGCAGAAAACGGCTTGTTAGACACCATCTTTCTAGCCAATGAGTACTAGCTTAGCACTAACAATGCACATTTAATTCAGTGAACAACGCTCAAAAATAGTGTCAAGGTGTTAAATGGCATTGAAGAACACAGGTAACTCCCTCCCCATTAAGCACTAAGTGCCTGATAATTAATGATACATTTCTCTTTCCTTTATTCAATACAAATAATTTTAAAAGTTCTGATGATATTTTTTTATTAGAAAGAATCTGAACTTGACAAGCAGGTTCAAAGATGGATTCAACATTTGATAAACCACAACTATACATAGAACCTTTTATGCATGTCCACGAAAGCAATACATTTTCCACAAAATAATTTCACTCACTGCAACAAACCTCAGGCAATTTACAACTAGTACTGAGGTCAGATTTTTGGCACTATTATGCATGTCACTGATATTGATTTGTAAAATTAATGACACCCACTGAATCATGAATTCTGAGAATTCTCAAGTAGTCACTGTGAATGTATTTTTGTCGTATGTTATTTTAAAATAGTAATAAGCATTATTTTTGCAGCTTATTTTTGTTTTGAAGGCTTTTTGCTCCTTCCATGTAGCGCTGTTATTCCTTCTTGATCAAAACAGTTCTGGTTCTTGAAACCAGTTCAGGATTCCTGGAACCAAGAATCCACACCCATTCTTGTCATCCCACATCCCACTTCAGGACCAACAGGTGGGAACCAACTTTTCAGACTCCAAATGAATTTATTTTTGGTTGAAATGCTCAGACCAGTTCACACTCAAGTTTGCAAACAGGAACAGAACCAGTTCCTTTTTGGTCAAAAAGGCCAACAGTGTGAGACATCTTTCTTTACTACCAGTGTGATGATCATGGCACCTTTCAGAACTTACCGATAATCATGGCCATGGCACTGCTGTTGCACTGGCCTAGTGCCGACAAGATCTGGCTCATTATCTGCTGGTTGGCAAGGACCAGATCGGCCACACCTGCTGCTGGGCCCTGACTGGACATGGATCCTCCCATACCCTCTTTGCTGCCACATACTTTCTCCTCGTCTGAGACACTGCTATCAGCTGTCCCGCTGCCAGCCGGTGGCAGACGTCCACTGAACTCCCTATCCCCAGACAAAGGGAGCTGCACCAGGACATTGACCAGTTTAAGGAGGTCAAACATTAGCTGGTCACGTGTGGTCTCGCCACAGACAGCCTTGGCATCTCCTGGTCGGATGATGTTGGCAAAGAGGCCGCCGAAACATGCCCGGGCGCCCACAGAGCTGTCTGAGCCACTGCGTGACACCACCTTATCAGAGCAGGTGATGTAATGGTGAACCAGGAAGGTGATGGACTCGATGACAGAGGAGATGGTGCTAACCGACACCACTTCAAAGTTCTGCTCCAGGGTGAACTCCAGCAGCTTCACCTGGGCGTCCAGTGGACCCTGGCCTGACTGGAATGGACCCCTGTGGTGGTCAGAGTAAACCATTAGTTCATTAAGATCACTCACACCAGTACTACTACTAACACTTCTACTACTGCTACTCTCATTCTAAATTAGAACACTTTTTAGAAACTTTTCCTGTTGATTGTTTTAAAAAATGATACTTTATATGGATACACATAAGGTAATACAACAAGTGCTTATGTTGGATGCTATAAAAGACATTTAAGTTCATTTTAGCAAAACATCTAAAACCTTCAAAGCAAACTGTTCTCCAATACATTCTCTTTCTCGTTCTCTCTGTGCTTTCATGCAGCTCTGGTGATCAGTTAGGTGATCTAGTTTTGTCCTATATTTGTTGCTGTGAGCATCCAATTTGTATTTCAAGTTGAGCATCCAGCACTACAATGCTTTTTGATCTTAATTTAACCATTATTTCTAAAGCATCTATACTGTACTTTTTAGTTTGAGATAATATTAAATTACAATGCAACCATGTTTTACATAAAACTGACTGATAATGTGATAATATGTGACTGAATGTGTAAAAATTGAATTCACATCAAAGGAAGCAAGGATTTTGATTTTAAATGACTTTTTTAGCTGCTCATTTTAATTTATTTCCTTAAGAGAAGCACCTTTGTACAAAGGCATTTTTATTATTCCTTTTATCTTGTTTGACATACTGTCTTTACTAACTACTGTCCTTTTTGTTTTTATTTGACTGCTTGATTGCTGTTGTTTGATTTAGTGTATTTACAGTGCATTCAGAAAGTATTCAGACCCCCTTCACTTTTTTCAATTTTGTTATGTTGCAGCCTGATGCTATAATTGTTTAAATTCATTTTTTCTCTCATTAATCTACACTCAGTATCCCATAATGACAAAGTGAAAACAGAATTTTAGAAATTTTTGTAAATTTATTAAAAAGAAAAAACTGAAATATCACATCTGAATACATCAATATTCAGACCCTTTACTCAGTACTTAATTGAAGCACCTTTGGCAGCAATTACAGCCTCGGTCAGGTTGGATGGGGACCGTCGGTGGACAGCCATTTTCAGGTCTCTCCAGAGATGTTGGATAGGTTTCAAGTTCGGGCTCTGGCTGGGCCACTCTAGGACATTCACAGAGTTGTCCCTAAACCACTCCTGTGTTGTCTTGGCTATGTGCTTAGGGTCACTGTCATGTTAATGTTCCTAGTATACCACATTCCTGCATCCTGAACGCTGTGAAACAGGTTTTCATTAAGGATATCTCTGTACTTTACTCCATTCAGCTTTCCCTCAACCCTGACCAGTCTGCCAGTCCCTGCTGCTGAAAAACAGCGTCTAGCCACTCTGCCATAAAGCCCAGATCGGTGGAGGGCCACAGTGATGTTGTCCTTCTGGAAATTTGTCCCATCTCCACACACGATCTCTGGAGCTCAGTCAGAGTGACCATCGGGTTCTTGGTAACCTCTCTTACGATTGCTCAGTTTGGCCACCGTGGCGACCAGTTCTTGGAAGAGTCCTAGATCTGGATCCCCAGCTCTGCGCCTTGCAACCATCCTGTTTCTGAGCTCTGCAGGCAGTTCCTTTGACCCCATGGCTTGGTTTTTGCTCTGATATGCATTGTCAGCTGTGAGGCCTTCTATAGAGAGGTGTGTGCCTTTCCAAATCATGTCCAATTAATTTAATTTACCATAGCTGGTCTCTAATCAAGGTGAAGACACATCTCAGCAACCATTAAGAGAAATGGGAGGCACCTGAGCTAAATTTCGAGTGTTGTTGCAAAGGGTCTGAATACTTATGTCAATGTGACATTTCAGAAAGAATCCTTTCAGAACATTTCATTTCATTTACTTTTTAATAAATCCGCAAAAACTTCTAAATTCTGTTTTCAATTTGTCATTATAGGGTACTGAGTGTAGATTAATGAGAGAAAAAATGAATTTAAACAATTATAACATCAGGCTGCAACACAATAAAAGTGAAAAGGGGGTCTGAATACTTTCTGAATGCTCTGTAGGTGAAGCACTTTTTAACTGCTGTTTTGAAAAGTGCTACACAAATAAAATTTGTTATTGTTGTTATTATTATTATTGTTATTATTATTATTATTATTATTATTATTATTATTATTATTATTATTATCAGATGTTTAGAACAAATGTAAAAGCTTTCAGGAGTTGGTTATATGATTATCACTGTTATATATCACTCATCTGTTTGTATAAAAATGTTGAATTTTCCTTTTGCAACATATATTACCAATTTAAAAAAAACAACAACAATAATAATAAATAAGGAACCAATCAAAATGAATGTTGTGAGTTCTGTACCTCTCAGTTGACAGGATGTGCATGAGTTTCAGCAAGAACTCGCTGAACATCTGTGGGCAGGTGGACGACAGGTGGACCTGCAGGCGGGTCAGAAACTCCTGCATGGCCTGGGTGGCAGTGGGTCCCACCTGAGAGCTGTGCTGGCTGGTCCCATGGGTGCTGTTGCCTGACAGGAAGCGCACCAGGACGTGCACAAGCGTGGGATCAGACACCATCTGCTGCGCAGTGCTTTCCTGACTGTTCATCCCACTGCCAGAAGCTGATCAATCAAATATTGATTAGATACACACAAACTTGGTACATAAAAGAGACTGATAGCCGAAATATATCTAATAAGATATACAAAGAGCTGAGCACTGACCACAGGCTGGCATGTTGGTCATCAGGGTGAGAGAGTGCAAAACCAGGCACCAGGTTCTCAGGGAGGTGTTTGGGTACCATGCCAACACTGTTAGGAAACTGCTGATGGAGGCTGAAGACATAAACACAAATGAACAGTTTAAAATAAAGGAATGAAAATCCTGACATCTGGCTAATATGCAGCAGGGGATCTAGGATCTTATTTTTAAGAATGTTTGCTTGGGGGAAGTCCATCTCAAAGGCAGGACACTAAAGGTTGGCATTTGGAGAATCTATCCCTTTAAGATGTTGAAAAGCAATGTGGTTGAGCCCTGACCTTGGTTGAGCGGGATGGTGGGCACTCGGCTGGCGTTGAACAGGAAGATGTCTGATCCGCTCTCTTCGCTGCCGCCGGAACATGAGTTGAGACTGAGGGTCAACCACAGCTGGAGCAGGGACTCCAGCTAAGATAGAAAACATCTCATCAGTGCAAGGGGACACACCAGTACGGGCTTTCTTTATTATGTGGGTGCACTGGCAGCAGTTTACTAATGAACACTAACTTAACCTTTCAGTGCAATCTATTATCAGTTACATTTCAAATGATATCAATCCTGGTGAGTTTAGAGCAGGGCTCGGCAGCTTCATAAAAATCAGGGATTGGTAATGGACTGAATTTTTTTTTTTTTTGCACTACCTCGATTGTTGGTGTAAGGAGCGTAGTAATGTAGTGTGGTCCAAGATGTTCAAATGGGGAAGCATGCACAAGGACAACTGTGATGCTCAATTTGATTTTATGTCCTGATACAATTTTTTTTGTATTTGTGCTTAGGTACAGTGGAGAGAGACAGGAAAGACGGGGCGAAGAGAGAGGGGTGACATGGAACAAAAGGCCTGGGCTAGAACTGTACCCAGGCTGCGGCAACAAGGCAAAATTACATTTCTACCTTGAAGAGTCTCCATAGCTACACCATAACGGCCTCTGCCGGTATGAGCATTTGTAGATTTTAAAAATTCTGTACCGATTTAAAAAAAAAAAAAAAAAAGGAAGCAATTACATTTACATTTTATGAAACAGAGAGAGTTCACTCTTGGAGACAGTAGCAGCATCTAAAGTGATATTTTGGCACATTTCTCTGCATGAATTTAGTGGCATCTAACAGTCTGTCTAATTTGTGGGATGAGCCGCTCAACATCAGAATAGATTTTCAAATGCCCTTGGTTCAGTTCATGTTGTCTTCATTCAGTAGAAATCATCTTGCAAAACATGGAAGCTTGTAGTCTTGCGTTACTCTATGCAGTTACATTTTCGATGAGGTGCGCAAGTAGCTAATGCTACTGTTGCCCACTACAAGTTAAACTATTTTGGCAGATATTTCTTTTTGGACAGCAGGGATCTTGTGTTATGCTAAAAATGCTAAAAATGTCCCTTTCTTGAGCATTACAAAGCTGCATTTTATTTCAGGTTATTATGCCAACATCGTAGACTTTATATCTACAAACTATCACTATCACTAACCCCGTAGTACAGACAATTCTGAAGAAAAAAGCAAAGGTGTCAGGGTCCCATGGCAGCACAAACACATGAACACACACGTTATGGGGTGGGGGAGTGGGGTTACAATACATTACCTCCACTGTTTCCCAAATACCAAGCTGTGGAGAGGAAACGGGTGGACAGGAACAGAGTGATATGCCATAACACATCATTGAAGTTGATAATCAAGTAATATGGACTAAGGACAATTAATTCTGTTTCTGTTGTGTGTGTGTGTGTGTGTGTGTGTGTGTGTGTGTGTGTGTGTGTGTGTGTGTGTGTGTGTGTGTGTGTGTTCAGTCTATGTAATATAAGGTACTAATGTGGCAGACATACAGACATACAGTACACACTGGTATGTTTAAAAGTCCTGAAACCGTGCTGAGCTTAAGACTATTTGAATCTTATGGTGCCACCTGATATTTTCATTTTATGGA
>OMLB01048296.1:0-11525 GCA_900302555.1 Myripristis jacobus | reverse complement strand
AATGGACTTCACAAACTGGACACGACAAACGGGTGAGGAGAGCCCCTCACATCTCCCCAAGATGCTGGCCTTCTCTTCAACATTCCTAAGCCTCCCCCCGCTGTCAAAGGGGCAATTCACCACCCTACACTGCTACAAAACCCAGGCAGCTTTTTAAAACAGGATGTTTGTCTGAGGCCTCCTTCCCCTCAAATAAACAATCCGCAAAACCTGATTTCTGGAGGCAGGGTGGAAGCACTCGAGTCACATTATTTCCACATCCCGTATGCCGGAGCATTGGGGCTCCTGAGGGAGTGTGGGCGGCCAGGCACTGGGCAGGCTCAGGGCTGCGGTGGAAACCTGAGGCCATGTGCCAGGCTGCAGGGGGAGATGAGCCCAGGCTGCACCACTCTGGGGTCTGGGCTGGAGGAGGGGGATCATGGGAAGGGAGGGGGACAGGGCCTGCACTTGAGTAGTTGTCACTCCATCAGACGATACCTCTCTCTTGGCAGTCTGGAGTAGTGCTCTTAGATCAGGATGCCTGGGTGTCTACAGAGCAGGAAACAGGTATATACACCACACACGCCAGATTTGAAAACACAGGTCATTCGGGATGGCGTTTAATTGTGTTCCATTGCATGAGATGGTTCCTGAGTCGTGTGAGACAACTATAAATTAATCAGCTGGCTGTGGATTTTGGGTGTGTTATAAATGACATCACACACATTATGTCATCCAGGCATCCCTGTTTAGCGCAGTAGGGACAAAACAGTGTGCGACTAGCTACTACAGCTATTCATAAAATACCAAGGGCATTGCACTGAATTGAACGGATGATCTAATGTGGAAAAATATATCGAGACAGTGGAGAACAAATTAGAGGCGCAATCTAGCCACGGTCATTTCAAATGTGTAGATATACTATTTAATTAGTTCCCAGCAGAAGTGGAATCACATGCCTTCAAACTCAAATCAACATCTATGGGTCCGATTTAATCCACTCTAATCAAGAGCAGCATCACATACCTTGATTAGACTGTCTAGTTATTCCGTGCATTTCTGCAGTCTGTGACACAGACAGAGGGCACGGACTAATGTCTAGTGCTGCCTATCTACAATTCTCTCTCTCTTCTGTGTGTGTATGTGCATGCATACATGTGGAAGGATCCTACAGAGAAAAATCTATCAAAGAAAAAAGAAACAAAAGTTGAACAATATGGACTATGTAGGCAAGTACAGATGCCTGTGTGAGGGTTCAGTACCTGCACTCTATACGCTTCAATCAATCTGTTCCCTGACTCATATGAGGCCCTTCCCATCTATCTACTGACTGCCTTGTTCTGCCTGGAAGAACCAGTCAATACTAGTGGAACTGACACATTGTCTGCAGACGAGACACCCAGAGAGACGGCGGTGGCCTTAGCTGAAAAGACATGCAGGCAGACCACAGAAAGGTATCATTACTGCGTGGGAGCACTGACTACCTGCTGATGCCCTTTTCCCTCTAACGAGCACTACAGCACTCTGTGTCCTCCACGTAAGGCAACCTTCAATTTTTCCACTCTTTCGGTCCAACTTTCCTACATTTTCAGGATGAGGAAGAAAAGAGGGAAATTAAAGAGGACAATAACTCAGGTCACTCTGCGTGTCTCTTTTAGGTTGCTGGGTTCAGCCTGACCAGCTTGCTCCCCGTTTCCCTTACACTTGCAATTACTCCCAACAGATCTGTGGGAACCCGTCCATTCACACCAGTGATCTCAACTCACACCAGTGTGAGCGTGTACACACGGTGTTGTGCTGACAAATTCCACCGAGTTGATTGAGTGAAGGATGCGGGCACACTGGAGACATGATCTTACTCTGGTCTAAACTAGGCACAGAGTAAGGCATCACTGCAGACATAGTTAATGTGCAGAAAGCCACTACTCCATTGAAAAGAATATACATTTACCTTACGATGACTAAAATCTTAACTGTACTAAAACCAAACATCTGAAGTGCTTATATTTGATATGCCTCCTCATGTTAACAGCAAGACCAGGCCAGGGCAGCGTTATAATGAAGAAGTGACAAACATAAAGAGGCCCTAAAGTCAGAGACAATGTGATTGACATAATAAAAGTCAATACGCAGGGGTAAAACACCCCTCAGACAGTCATACAGGAAGCAATGAGACCTGCTTCAAAGGGCTTCAGTCTGATGTGCACACGGTCAAGCCCAGGCAGTGAGGAAACAGGTGTGCAGGCAGCATAGGCACAGGCACATTCCCTCACACACACTGCACTATGGTATACTCTGCTGAGACTGTAAAGACGGGCTTGCTCATGACGTGAAGAGACATCAAAGTATCCCTGGTGGGGTTGTCTTTCTCCAACATTGTGATACTGCCATGTTTAAACAGTCTAAAATCTCCGGGAATGCTTCAAATGTGCATGTCAAAGAATTCCTAACAGCAACTCTGGGTATGAATACCACACGCAGACATTAAAGCAGTAAGCCACTGTCTTTAAAAAACATCACATAAGTCAGAATATCTTTCAAAATATAGCCCAGTGAGTTACTTTTAAATTCGGTTTCATGCGATCAGTTTTTAGCGCATTTAACAACTGCAAGAACCAACCAGTGTAATCAGAGTGCTGTTAAACTCCATGTAATCTGTAATGTAATTCTGTGATTACACAGTATTAACTCAACGACATTAAGCACATTGACTTAAAGACATACTCCATAATAACAAAGCACCAAATACTCAAAAGCAGAAGTGGACATTTTTTCAGAGTACGATCTGAATATTATTCTAGTGGTGGAACAAACTTATCTACTAAACCAACCAGTTCCGATCTGTTTCTCTGCCATTGTTTGACATAGAAGAATGTTTAGAGTGGGTATTTCTGTAGCCCTGGGCTAAAAACTGTGGTTGCATATTTGAATACCCCTCAATCCACCCTCCCAGTGCTCCTCAGACTTGCTTTTAAGAGGTTTAGTTGTTCCTGCATTAGGGGTGGAGTTAGTATCACATACAAGTCCAGTTAGACAGAGAAACTCTCTCTACGTAAGCTGCAGATGTAGGAACAGGAACGGGGATCTGCAGGCAACACCGTCTTCGGGTCAGCCCCAAATTTTAAATGGGCTAACCTTACCAATTGAATCATGGGCCAGTATCTGCACTGAGCAGGTCTTCTGGCTGGGTGTCTAAAGATGTCATATTACTCTGATGAACTAGGGCAAATGCTTCAAGTGTACTGAATATCACTGACCAGATGCTTGTTTCATTCAACATGGACACTCTGGGCATCTGAAACATTTGCCCTATCCAGGCACAATCATACTGTCAAAATGCATAGCAACATGATTAGAGGCAAACTGGCTACACAAATTAGTTCACAACATGCAAAACGACCACCCATTAGTACTTTGGTCATTGTTTTTCCCTGAGTCCAAGTTGCTGATTCTGTCATAGCCAACGGAGAGTGATTTGGCCTGGCCTGTACAAGCAGCAACACAGTTGGAAGAAACCAAAGCCTAGCATGTCAAGATCCTCCCTCCTCACCACAGTCTCTGAGGAATTGTGGTGCGCGCTCTGACAAGCCCCTCATTTGTTGACTCAGGGAGTGTCGCCGGGCCATGCTGAGGTGGTGACAGCATGTGTGCTGGGGAGGAGGGGGCCTTCGCTGACTGAATACTTCACTGCCAGGTAGCCATGTCAACTGCTCAGTGTCCAGGCCTGTGAGCCGTGACAGACCCCTTCACAGGAAATGCTGTTCCTGCAAGCCCCAAAATGAGGGCTCTGAATCCCCATCTGAACGAATCTGATACTATGCGTGCTGACTGTGGTCCTAGTTTGAAGGGGGAGGCATGCTGACTGTATGCCATGAGAAAGGAGTGTTTCATTTCAAATCAGAGGACAGGACTGTTTCTACTCGCTTCCTTTGGTGTGGCCCCATTCACAGGAGCAACTCCATTTCCCTGAACCCACCCCTCCCTGCAGCCCACTTACAGCCAAGCTAGATAGAGCTGTGTGTGTGTGAGCGTCTGTGCACATGCGTGCACACAAGTATGTGTGCTTGTGTGTGTTTCTGAGCGAGCTTGGATCTTATTACAGTTTGATCCCACTCAAATATTTCTGAAAGAAAAACAGAGGAGGGGAGGCCGGCTCTGTGGCCAATGCACACGCCCCGCTGAACCTCTGCACCACTCACAATGAAACCTTTATCTCTAAAGCTTGCACTGCTCGTAATGGCCTTTAATGAGGACGAATAAAGCACAACATCAAAACGAAATTACCTTGCTAAGTTTGTGCATTCATCCAGGCACACTCAGCGGCTATGGAGAGCACAGTAGTGAACTGTAGAAAATACTTTGTTAAAATGCTTTCTACTGATTTAAGTATTTCACCGCTTAACAAACAAGACGATGCCACACTCAACATGATGATGCCTGATCTGTGATTTGCTGCCCTCTTATACAAAATATGTGTGATCAGTGCTATCCGTGTGAATCACAGGCGGACTGTAAGAAGAAAGTGATTTGTAGCACCTATTATTCCAGCTTAGAGCTGTATTCACAGATATGTGCATACACACTCAATCAGACTTGAACACATGGACAAAGATACCGACCAACATTTGCAACATCATATCCAGGGGAAGGCATCAGTGGTATCTAGTAACAGATTAATCCTGAAGGTGTGTATTCTGTCTTAGTCATTGTATTTTGCAGACAGAGCAACAGGCCTAGATGTTTTACTTCTCAAACTTTATAACTCTATTTTCCTTAATCACAATCTAGGGAAGAAGCCAAACTGTTGATTCATGTACAAATGATCCTCCCCTTACAACAAAGCTGAGCCTAAGTGTCATCTCTTGTCCAAAATTTTGTTGAGCCACAAGTCATATGTTTAAGTCATATGTTTGCACTTTGTTTCACGCCAGCGGATGTGTTCCCACACCACAGTAGTCATTCAGTTCATTCTTTCAGTTTCTCACTTTCATGGCCAGCCGAATTAAAAATGAATGAAAGTTGAGACGTATTGTCTGATACATATCATTAAATGATTAGAAAAAATACATAGTCCTACAGTAAACAATGTCCCTGTTGTGGAGAGCAATTAAAGAGTTTCATTTCAAAGAGAGATGACTCCTTTGCCCTTCAAAGTGAGTGATCCTTACTTCTAAAAAAGCACGAAATTAAAACAGACTATTGTACTCTTTCAAAGACTTAAATAACTCAAGTCCACTGGCAAATGAAGATGTGGGATATGGATATGGAACATTTAACTTCCAAGTAATGATTTATCTCTATAATCAAATCATGGCATTCTGGAATTGAACTCCTTATTTGGACACTGAAGACAGTTTTGAGGAACACACCCACCTGAGAATTCCCCTGGTGTGATGTTTGGTGAGCTGGCTGCCTCAGTTTCAGTGTAAGACAATGTGGAGTCTGACAGATCTGCAGGGAAGAAAGCAGAAATGAGCTTCTCGTCTTCTGACAGTCACTGCTGCCCTGACCTCTCGCTGACCGTCAGGACAAAGAGAGCTGAGGGCTATTTATGTGTCATGGCAGTATTTCACGCATAATCCGGTCAAATTGTCTTTCAGCTTTGCTGACAACATAAAATTCATCCTTATTTAATATAAAATTTCAAACCGTGCAAGCATCTTCCCAGTCTCTCAAGGACTATAACCTTTGCCCCAGCAATAGCGGCATGACATGGCAGCTTCACTAACAGGCTTTACCTGATGACACCCCCCCAAATGCTGTCCGGAAACCCCAGCTGTACTCAGGCTTGCGGCCCCAGCTAGCAGCCAAGCTCCAGAGTCCCAGCAGCCCACACCACATACTACCCACACTGGCTCCGGCTGGCATGCTGACATTATGCCACTTGCTGGCCTAAGTCTAGGCTCAAAGCTACTGCGCAAATTGCCAGTCACTGTGCCTAATTACAGCCATTAAAATTCTTCACGTTGTTTTATTCTTGTTTCTTCCCCGTCAGACTCCCTTTAAGCCAAGGACTCCACCAGTGAGCGCCCATACAGTTAGCTTTATACACAACTTACGTCCCATTATCTGTTATTAAAGTATAACAGAATATTAATTATGTCGTCACAGTTACGTTTCATAACATCTACCTACTTAAATGCCAAAAAACATCACAGCAGACCAGTTCATTTTGATAAGCGCATCCAGACAAACATTAATAAATGAGGGTGACAGGGAGGACATGCGCTTCAGTTCATCTGTGTGTTTGTCACTTACCCAGTGGCTTGTGTTCTTCATTGGGAGAAAGCCTCGAATAAGGGGGTGGGGGTGACTCTGTAACACAAAACAGTCATGTCAATAACCTAACAAAGGAGGAGATGCTCTTTAAGAAGAAACTAAATAAACTTAATCCCTGCTGTATAGATACCTGTAATTTCCTCGTCATGAGTCATATTTAAGCAGTTCAAACCTGAATGGCTGTTTTGGAGTCTGAGGACATCTACCTTGCCTTAATTAAGAAATACTTGGCGGAGTAATGTAAGGACACAGTATGCTCAATAGTTCAGCGCTTCAAAAAAGAAAAAGGGGCGGACACGCGCAGCTGCTGACAAAGCTAAGACATTTATGTAAGTGTAATTATTTATTATTGCACTTGCAACCAGTGCTAATACATCTCCTATGCTCTTCTTTTAACATTGAAATGGCCCGCTTTGTTTCATATTTCACACTCCTGTAATGAATTCTTAACCAGTCATTTGATAATACTGATATGGATAATGCTGTTACAAAATGACTGTTTACAAAATTATGAATGCGTGTAAAGTCATGGGCATGGTTCCTTCATGAGTCTTTAATGAAGGCAATGAGAAAGACATCTATAAACACCACAACATAAAATAGGCCACAACAGAAGCTTTAACAAATAACACACAGTACTGACATCTGTTCAGTTCCATCTGTGAGTAAACAACAAACTACATCTTAACCCTTTCTGACTGCTTTTTGTTTTGACTAACAGAATTACAATATTTTCTTCAACGCATCAAAGACAGCCAGTTAAAAATGACATATTTGGTGATGTGGTTAATCATTACAAAGCTTCATATCTTTTCATCGAACCAGACATTGCTGCCACTACGGAGACAAAGAAACAACTTCTTGTTAGGTGTTCGATCAAAAAGCGAGTCTACTTTTTACCTTTACCGCGTTAAGATAATTTAATGGTTTCTGATGAAAAGAGGGGAAATGAAAAGAAAAACTAGTAAAAGAGGGAAAGCACAAAGGAAAGAAAACTTTGTGAGCACACTGTGACCTCGCCTACAGGGAAAAGGGGAAGGAGCAAAGCATAATAGCAGCGGGTCCTTTAAGAGTGGCGGCAGTAATTGCCAGGATCTGAACTCAGTCACTCAGATACACAGCTAGTCAGTCTGGCGCCAGTAGTATGCAAACTGTATATTATCACCACTCATTCACCTAAATAGCATGAGGGGACCTCCTTAGGACAAAAGGGCTTTTAAAGCGCAACTTGAAACTGATCTCATTTGAAAAGTATAATGCCTGGCCAAATAAAAGGAAAAAGTTTTTGTCCACTTAAATCCAAGTTTTTAGCCACATATTACAGACTCTGGTACTCTGAGCAAATGTCACAATGAAACCTGGATCAAAAGTTTATGATCTGTGGCCATATTTTGGAATCAAATACAAGCACATTAACCTGTTGTTTTTATAACATTATTACTGTCTTTTAGGATATGTTGTGAGTTGTGTTTTTACAAAGGTTGAACACACTTTACAGCTGACCATGTTATTCTTATACAATAATTACCTATTTCTTAAGTGTCCGTTTATAAACAATGTCAAAACCAGTGATTAAGTTTTGATTCAAAGGCCCCTTTCTTGAATAGCATGAAAGAAATACCAGTTCTATCGGGCCACGCATGAGCGCATGTGAGCTATGTCTACTACGAGCCTTGTCCCAATAAGGGGTATGTGCCCCACTCCCTCCTCTTACAATTCATCTTGCCAGTTTTAAGTGAAAGCAACTTACACAGCACAGCCTCACATCCACTTCTGCAAGGGAGCAAATTTTCTGCTGCTTCCATCTGAACAGTCTAGTCAATCTTCAAATGCCATGGTTTAATAGCAATAGTAAATAGCTTTATAATCGGTTGTGATCAAATAGGACATCATGGTGAGACAGGAGAGCCAACGCCACATCAGTTTCCCACATTTACACGCTATGAATTCTGATATTGTTAGACTTATGACTTTGAAGTGCCAGTCACAGCCAGCTGGCTCTAGTAAACATGGATGTTATGGAAAATCCACCTCCTGTGCCAGTGAGAAGACAGAAATACTGACGCTTGCATCTTTACACACGATACCACACGTTGTCATCGGGTCAGTGGGGTCGAGTGGCCCAATGTTTAAGGTTTGCCAAATCACAGCCGTGCTCCTGCCAAATTTTAGTCTGTTTAATATAGGTCAGTGAGGTTCTCTCACAGATAGCGCACTGATTGTTAAAAATCAAATTCAAGCCATTCACCACAACACTGACTAATCTGACCTCTGCCACCAGGCCTGCATTTCTGACCAGGGCGATACAGTCATATACATGTGTCATAGGTTCTAGATGGGGTAGCCTTCCTGGCACGGTCCCCCCTCCTAAAGGAACGGAGCCAAGCCCTGAGCAAAATCCACAGTGACTATTACACTCTAGACACTGGCATACTCTTAAATGAGGATGCCATGTATGCCATCGCATTGTATTTGAAGAACCATGAAGCTTTCACCTCACATGAGCTGTAACTACTGTAGCAGCCCAAACAAACACACTCCATCCTGGGGCCCAGATGTCACAGGTCAGTGTGAAGGATGTTCTGGTGTACAACTGTAACAAGTTTATCTTTGGCACGGTGAAAACTGCTGAAATACAACTTACAAGGTAGCTGTTAGTTTCAAACCTTAGACTAAAATTGTGATGAATGGAATATATTTGCAGAATATAACACCCTAGTAGCAAAGCCCTATTGAAAAGCTACACTAACCAGATTTTTTCACACTCCCACCTCCGACTTTTATGCTGTCAAACCTACCCCAGTCCACATCCCCAGGTTAAAGTGAGATTATAATTTTTCACCTTGTCATAAAGATGACCTTAGTAATCATTAACTGTTTAATCAAATGCCTAGCCTCTCTCTATCTCTCCATATGAACATAAACCAACAATGTCAGGCAAATAAAACCAGTTGATATGGGAGGATTTTTAGAGCCCTTCAAAGTTTTACAATCTCGGAATGTCCATTTCTTCATATCAATATGTCTTTCTTGTGTTTCTCCATAATGATGCCACTATTTGAAATGCAAATGGACAAAAAGGCCTAATTGGTAAGATATATTTGCAGGACTTACTTACATGTTTTAAGCATTTGGGTCTGTGACATTAAGTAGAGTCACAGTCTGGAGTTGTAAAGTAAAACCGTGAAGCGAATTGTAGTTTTATTTAGGACAGGGAAAGGGCATAAATGGACCCAAAGAAATACCGTAGATTGCTTTCTAACTTCTTATTAACTATTACAGAGTACTTGCTTACTTTTCCCCAAAGCAGCACCACTTAGGCCTGCCTCCTGTATTGCTGATAAGTTTACACCATTGCTAAGCAGCAGCAGATGCCCTTACCTGGCCCACAGAGCCGGCTGTAGTGATAGGGGTTGCAGCATACTGTCGGGCTGTCCAGGGCCCCAAAGCTCTTACACTCACAGAGCGGTTTGAGCTGGGCTGAGTGCTGGAGGTCGGACCAGCGGTACAGTTTACACACAAGCAGCTGTGGGGATGCCATATGGCCGCCCAACCTCAGCTCTGTCCGGGACACCATGACACAGTCGCTGGGCATCCCCCCTCTGGACTCCACTGCCTCTAATAAGGTATCCAGCGTTTTTTCCTTTAGCCTTTTTAAAAGAGAATATGTGGCTGACTTCAGTTCTTGCTCTAACACCGTGCGTGGCATTGCCTCCTGCGCCTCAGGAGAGCCGGTATCCCGTGGTCCAAGGCTCCTCAGCACAAACTGACACGACCCTGGTTCCCTGGTACCCTGAGCCGTGTCTGGACCCCTAAGCTCTGAGTGGTCCCGGTCTTTAAATAAACAGCACGTCACTGTCCTGCATTCACTGTCCTGTATGGAGCAGGGGCTTCCCTGCTCCTGAACGCACACCGCACCCCCATCTTGGTCCGAGGTGACCCCCAAGCCGCTGCTCTCCACGGGACTCCGGCCACTCACACCCCCTATGTCCCCTACAAGAGACCCGCTAGGGGTCATCGGTCTGAGCTCCGTTTTGGGAATTTTCTCTGGGTTGTTGCCGAACAGATCGTCCCTACACCCCTCACTAGTTTTGCCATTTCCATCTTCCCCTTCTTTATCTGGGATCAAACGGCTTCTCCAGAGTCGCCGCACAAGACCTGAGCGTTTCGTCCTGAACATACGACAACTTGAAAATCTATATGGGTTTTTTTTATTATTCTTGTACAGATATCCGAGTATTACAGGTACTTTTGTGGTCGTCGCACAACATTAATGTCTGTTAAATGCCGTGCAATGCATGCACAGCCAACTGATGAGCAATGGTGGCAAAACCGCAACATTAGAGTAAACGCTAGATTGTTGCATCTATAACAACAAAAACGCGCAAAAAATGCACTGCAGCATTATAATCAAAATGCATTCAACCCGCCTGTTATACTGTAAATATGCAAGTGGACGAAACTGTTGTTATCCAGGATCGTTGCGGAATGAACTGTTTATATGTTTGCTACGAACGGATAACAAAAGTAGAGTACATGATAACATAACATAATAAACTAAGTAATATAATCCAAAACCAGCAGCCTTCAACCAAAGCCGACAAATCGCAGCCTAATACAGTTTCGGACTTTAAACACCCTCAGATCTACTCTCTATACCGGCACGGAGAGCACGAGGAGCTTCGAGGCGATTTAATCCCAAGAAAATGCACTAGAAGTCCGGATCCTTGTCGTCTTCTAGAGATCTCAGTGCACTTCCTTTACAATCCCAAAAAATATCCATGCGAGCTGAAGCTATAGAAGATGATCAATCCCGGGGCTGAATCTTGCTCCTGCTTCCCTACTCAGATCTAACCAAACTGCAGCCCAGATCCCTTTCTTTCTCCGTTTCTCTCTCTTTTTCTTTTTTCTCTCTTCCTCACACACGCGCGCACTCAGTCACTCTCTCTCTCTCTCTCTCTCTCTCTCTCACACACACACACACACACACACACACACACACACACACACACACACGGGGCCCCCGAGGAGAGCGGTGGAGCCATTGGCTGACTACCATCATGTGCTAGTCTAGACACTTTGGCGGCTGTGAGCTGCACTGATTGTTGCGCAAACAAGGTTTCAAGTTTCTTAACTCTTAAAGGCGTAACATCCACCTCTCATTTTTAAGTTAAAGTTACTGAAACTTATTTACATCCACGCCGCCTATTGGACTGAAGTGTTTAGAATATAGATGTATATATATATATATGTAAAAAAACAAACAA
>OMLB01048295.1:0-19707 GCA_900302555.1 Myripristis jacobus | reverse complement strand
CTCTTTTTCTTTTTTCTCTCTTCCTCACACACGCGCGCACTCAGTCACTCTCTCTCTCTCTCTCTCTCTCTCTCTCACACACACACACACACACACACACACACACACACACACACACACACACACACACACACACACACACACGGGGCCCCCGAGGAGAGCGGTGGAGCCATTGGCTGACTACCATCATGTGCTAGTCTAGACACTTTGGCGGCTGTGAGCTGCACTGATTGTTGCGCAAACAAGGTTTCAAGTTTCTTAACTCTTAAAGGCGTAACATCCACCTCTCATTTTTAAGTTAAAGTTACTGAAACTTATTTACATCCACGCCGCCTATTGGACTGAAGTGTTTAGAATATAGATGTATATATATATATATGTAAAAAAACAAACAAACAAGGAGCATTCATGCGCAGAGTGGAGAAAGCCTATTTACTTCCCCACAAGAAGTCAGTATTTAGGTAAACTTTTTTATGGTGACACTTAACACACGAGTGTCAATTGGAAATAGAAAGGTATGCTCATTCACCAAATTTTTGATCGCCATATATTTAGTTGGAGGCTGTGCTGTGTTTAATAAAATACATTAGGATAGTATAGGGCCACTCAGATGACCACCGTTTCTGTTTCAGTCATTTTGGTGACCAACATCTAATAATCTATTCCACTGAGCACATAAGAACATCCTGTCGGTCAAATGTCATTGCTCCAGTTGCCCCCAGAAATAGTCCATTGTTCATAAGCGGATTTCTAAGTTTTTAGTGGCAATGGCATTAGATGCCTATAGTTAAATAATTCCCACTGCACATAAGTATAACAAAGGACTGTATGACAAAGTTACCTGCACACAAGGAACTCATGATGAGCAGGCATCATCTAAGTGCCAAATGCAACCATGAACAGCCACCAGCATGATCAGGCAAAATATTCCTCTGTTTTTATAATATTATCAGCCCCCCACCACATAATATAGAAGATAATAATACTATTAAGTAAATTAAGATCACTATAAACTTTCCACTGTGTGCCATAGACACACATGAGTGGCTGTTATAAAGATACTGAATGAGCTATAACTTGGGATAATAGCATGGGACAGAATGGAATTAATAGACAATGAAGAATCATGCAATCGTTCATTTTACATACTTTCCACTACCTATTCAGGGTCCCGGGGGTCGAGCCTGTTCCACTGGGCTGAAGGCAGGGAAACACCCCAGACAGGTCGCCTGCCCATAACAATGAAAATAAATAGAAAAGATCTTAAATGTGCAGCAGCTCTATTTAACACAAACATTGTTTTTCTAAAAGAATTTAATCTTTCAACTAGATTCTAGCATACAACTGCTTTGGAAGACGTATTTTAATGACTTTAAATTAACAGTCTATACCATGGGGAAATAAAATAAATAAAACAAAGAAAACCAGAGGGAAAGTATAGCCTCAGTTCAACACTGGAAACGAACATGAAGAGGACAATTCTGGAAGTATAGTAACACAGTGACAGAATGAGGACACAAGGATATTAGTGTTCTGACACTGTTTAAAACAATAATTAACATATTTTTTAACAAGAAGGTGTTTGAGAGTCATTCATAACACTTGTAGATTAAAAGTAGTTTTAAGTGAGGCAAAACAAATGACTATTCTGACATGTTTCTCCCTGGATTACCATACTTCAGCAGCAGACAGGGGTCTGCATGTGGGTTGGAGTCACAACAGGTGAATTCCTGCTTGGTGACGTCTGTGCAGGTCTGCCTCCACCTTATCTCATGTTTCTTGTCTTGTCATGGCCAACACTAAATACCTGGGAACACCTATTCCTTTTTTTTCTTCTTTTACTGCTAACTGCTACTGGCTACAGTGGCATGCACACATACAGAGATTGCTAATTAAAATAAAACTAAATTTTGTGCAAGATAAGGAAAATGTTGTACTCCTAACGGCCTCTTATCATTATGAGCATAGAGCTCACTGTTTGAGTAGTTACAACGGTGCATTCGGCCTTTTAAGAGTTAAGATATGCTTGCTCTGAAATGAGCAGGGCAAAGCCACTCCCCCAGATGTATTAACTTGTTCCAAGAAGCAAATGTTTAGGGATGAACGCTGCTGATTGGCTCAAAACCTTTCAAGGCTTGCCCCCTAGTGAAAGAAGTTGCTCCCACTACTGAATTTGTAATTGGCAGTGAATGAAATACAATTCTTTCAGCAGCTCTTGGGGGCATGCCAAAAACATTCTTTCACATAAACAACACTCTCCAGTAATATTATTCATATGATAAATCATTAGTTTAGACTGATCATTTTTCAAATTTTCAGTTATTTTAAAATGACACATCAAACATGAAACTTTACTTACTGTGGGGCTTGTGTTTGGCTTGAAAATAAATGCTGCCATGTGCATTATTGCATTATTATATTGCATGCGTGACCAATGGGAGATGACTGAAAACATGTTTTTCAAATAAGAAATGGTTGTTGTTTTTGTTTTTTGGGACAGACATGGACTATTGTCTTTACACTAAAAATGTGTACCTTAAGGCATGTACAACTACAGTGCATACCACAATACACACACACACACAGTCCCCTCACTAGGACATCTCTAGGCTCTCAGGGCTGCACCAGTAGGGACTCCGAGGGCGGCAGCAGCAGAGTGTGCCAGTGTCTGAACTGGAATCAGGTTTCCCTGGCAGGCTTAGGGCTTTAGGGCACAGGGAGGTTACTGAGGGTGGACATGGAGGCCCTCATGCCTGCACTGTGTTAGTGGCACCTGTTGCAAATACATTCCCCTTTGTAACTCAATCACATGTCAGACAAGGAAAAGAAAACTGTTATTACAAAGTACTGCTTCATTTAAATCAGTGTCACGCAATTGTCAATTAGGCCAAAAGAAAACATCATCAGCCAATAAGTTGTTGTGGCTGTGTGCTCTGCTTTCCCTGCTGCTTGCACTGATTCTTATGAGACAAAGTTCTGAGAGCATCAGGGGCATGAAACCACATTAGATGCCTTGATTCTGGTAAAGCATGAGTTATCACACTGATGCGGTTACTGACTCACAAATACACACAAATACAATGAGATAAACGCAGACCCTGTAAATGACCGACAATCAAAACAGGCATTCTGAGAAGTAAAGGTGCTAAATAGTACCAATTCGTAATGCCCTCTGAATCACATCTGCCCTTCACATATCTCTCTCCCCTATTTTGTTTCTTAAAGCGATATGGAAGTTTAGTTAAACATTTGCCTGTGTATTACAAAAAGGATGTCTCCTGCACTGGTCAAGTGGAAGATATTCAAATATGCTCAAGCCAAAAACTTTGCTGCACACAAAAAAAGCTTTAGACCCACTTGATAAATAAACTATTTATTCCAACATATTTTGCAAGTAAAAGACAACCTAGCAAGCAACGCGTTTTGCATATTGCGTCACCAGGCTTGGTCCTGATGTGGCAAAAAGTTAAATGCATCGCTTGCCATGCTGAATATTTGATAGTATAACTGTTTGAATGAGAAAATCATTTGAAAATCGAGAAGATCTTGGCATACAGGAATTACATTTACATTACGCATTTTCCAGATCTCTACTTTCTCATTCAAGCAGTTACATAATAAAAATTCAGTGGTCAGTGCAAAAAAAGTATAACTATGACTTTATGATGTTTGATGTTTTATACTGTTTGAGTCATGTTTGTAACTTCATATTTTAGTTAGAACTATGGTTTTGAGAGCTGTTTAGTGAACACAATAGACATATAGACTTACATTTTTGAGCTCAATAGGCATATGTTCTCCTGAACTTCCATATCACTTTTAATGTACTTCTCTTTTGATCTACTTTTTCTACTCAACTTTTGTCTTTTTGCCTAGCACTTCTCTATTACACGTCAACATCCTAAGGATACAGGAACATGCAAAATGCTGTGGAGTACTTTTAACAGCAGTGGCCCTGAACCATGTAATTCTGGTGCAAATTCAAAATTATTCTATACCTGCATTGCTCTACCTCGTGTTCTTCATTTTATCAGATTCTCTCCTTTTAATGTTTTTACTTAATGCGATATATGGTCTATGTGCTGCCCCGTCTGCAGCTTAACCTCTTACTGCTGATCTTGCCCAGTCCTTCCTAAAAATGAGATTTTGAATTCAAATGGTACATACCTGAAATAAAAATGAAGTAGTTTGGTTGTTAATTATTGGGGAAAGTCCTATTTATAATACACAGAGACAGTTTTCTTCTTCTGTTTGTTATATAAAAGCAGGATTCAGAACTTGATAATCAGTGGAAAATCTTTATCCAACAGCAGGCACATACTCAATAGACAGTCCAAGATATTATTATTATTATTAGTCTTAAGCAGAATCTTCATTTAGGCACTATCCCAACAAATAGAAATTATTCAGCACAGACTTCAGCTTAATGGACAATGGCAAAACCAAAAAGTCAAAAAGGAAAAGGACCACCCAATTCAGCAATCCAAAAACTACATCTGCATCACTCCTCAGTTCCTTCCCAGATCACTCAAGATGAGTGCTTTTCATCTTGGAAAGGCAACGCTGATGCTCACTCACACATTTGGCACAGGGGTTGTTGATTTGCTATTTTGCCCACGTGCTTTACTCTGAGTGATAAAGCTTTCTTTTCCCTTCTTCTCCTGTTGATGCAGCTTGAGTTTTGGTATGTACTAGCCTCATCTTTGTCTGTTCAGTCATGGTGGCCATCACTGGTCATGCCAACCACCCAGTTTCTCTTCTCTTTAATCCAATTAACCTGCCGTTGCTGCTTCTGTAACATGCATGCCTTCCTTTGTGCCAGAGGACTTTTCGTAAAAAAAAGAGGGTGAATGGTGAAATGGATATAGGCTGAATCACAGAGAGACACATGAAAATGTTGTAGTTCAAAACTTAAAATTCGCGTAAAGTAAAACTTCATTGGATGTGTTGGAGTTGGAGCTTCAAAAGGAGTACTGCAGCACTGTGGAAGATACGTGGAACCATTACAGCACCAAGAGGAACTCTCCTACGAGGAACACTTATACATGGAAACGCTGGGTGGAAACCACACAGAGCCAATGTTTTTATGTAAATTCAGCCATGCTTTTGAATTCCATTGTTGCACAGTTACCACAGAAATGTCGAGCAACCTTTGCTTGAGACAGAATTCAGTCAATTTCTCGGAAATGCGGCTTTTAACCACGTGATGGTCATGTGTTCCAGTTTTACAGAGCTATGAAAAAAAGGTTCTCCAGGTTCTAAAGAGATCGATTTGTGGGTCAATGCCTAAACTTTTGGAATCATGGAAAGGAATGGCTGTTGTACCTGTGAGGAACATAAGTTTCAAGAAATTCATCAAACACAAATAACTCTATGGCATTCCATTTCAAGAAGCATTTCAAGAAGAATACAATTTTAAAAAAGCTCCAAAATACCATCTAGCTGTTTTTATGTTGTTTTTTTAAAATTGAGAAATCAAAGATCAGGCATTTGAACTTTTCTTCCTCTGGTCATATCCAAGTCCTACTGCCCTAATGTGTGCTGCATGTGTGAAAGTGTGTAAGGAAAGACTTCTTCAAAGAGTAGGAGGTAATTGAGTCGGAGGGTCTAAAACAGGGCACAGCTGTTCACACAGGCCTCTCCCCTCGCCTGCCCCTCTCCCTGTGAAGGCCCGGGCCCATGCACCCCTGGAGACCTCTGGGTAATAATGCAGTGGTCACGCCAGCCCAGCTCACAACTGACACTTCAGAGAAAGAGGAGAGCAAATCAAATTAAACATGGCTGAGAGATAGAAATGACAAAGCTGTGGTGCTTACTCAAAACTTCAGCTGAAAGACATATTATAAACAATTAAGTTTTTTTTTCCCTGTTGTGCTCTACTCCAGTGTAAACCTGTTGTCAGATTCAAAAACGCAAACACACAACACATCAAGGGCTTTGACAAACCAGCTGCGTGCATTCTGTTGTTTGTGCTTTGATCAGAACCTGAATGAACAACGATTTAAGTCCCATTTGTATGCTGAATTTGTGTCCGTGACTTCTTATATTAAAATATTAAAATAATTCTGTTAAGGTGTTTCAGTATAGCTTACCAGAAAAGCTGCTGTGAAAAATGTTTTAACAACTAGAAACACTTTTGGAAAGTTTTTTTTGTGACAAATCATACAGTATGGCATTGAGGACTGAGGAGCTGCACAGTCACAGCAGAAACAGTAGAGGAGCCAAACAGCCAAACAGTCAACAGAGTCATAAAATGCATTAACCTGTGATGGCAGCTGAATGAAACCACTGAGCACTCACTCACTTTGGTTGGGGAACAGGTTTGGTGATGACATATGGACCGAATTAATCTGAAGTTTGTTTGAATGTGATCTCAGTTCTTTGGCTTCCTAGTTAATCAGCTGCTTTTATCTCCTTTTTGGAGAACACAGTATGACGGGTTACCCAGCGAGCGAATCAGTTTTAATAACTGAACGGTTAGCTATCCTAGCTTAGAGCAATTACATCCATAAAAGCACTGCTTTACAACAATGTGATTTATGACCAAACACCAGAAATATATAAAATATATATTATCATCTGACAAAAAACTATTTATGCATTGCTACACGTCACTGCCTCACTGCAGTCCAAGCAAGTTAATGATGAACCTTGTAGCCAATTCTTCTGTCATGCAAATCAAATCAATCTGCATAAAAGAGGAGGATTATGGGAGCTCTGTGGAAAAAAATAAGTCATATTTTGACAATGCTCTGGGTAAAATAGCTATTTTGAGCAGAGATCCAACAGAAATATCTAATGGAGAGGTATCATGATGCAAAATAACCCTGCTTTGTCATTTACTTTTTGGTTTCAGAACAAAGTCTCTTGCAATGTTGATTGTTCGCCAGTGGCACCATCCTCTGTCTTACACCAGCAGAGGGGTGGTTTGCTCCCAAAACAGAATATAAGCCTGAAAGTGAGTTTTTTAAAAGCCAGATTTGTCATCACCTGGCAAAGTAATCAACAACCCTAACAAATCTCTGCAGATGTATTATGGTTATAAACTCCACTAAAGGGTTATGTATTCTATCTATAAACAGGATATCTCAAAAACTTATTAACAGATTTCCATGAAATTTGTGGGACAGCTACATTTTGAGCCAAGGAACAACTGAATACATTTTAGCAGTGGTCTGGATCTGGGATTTCCGCCACTCTGAACATTATCATTTTGTAGCCACAATAGGAGATAGAGATGATTTGTTTCCAAATCCTTCAGAGATGTTTGCAGTAGGGGAAATTAACTTTCTAATGCATCATGCATGGCCAACAGTTTTATCTTCAGCCTAAAAACAAACTAACTGTTGAACATAATATAGCTTTCAGTCAAGCCATAGCATTAGACTGTTCATTATAAATCAGGCTGAATATCTGTAAACCACATGGAACTGAATCTCGGCTCGCGTAGTCATTCAAGTTATGTGGCCATTTTCTTGTACAAAAACGAGGAATAAAACATTGCTTTGGATACCACATGTGCATATCAATAGTACTTGTGTAAAGTTTGCACAACCCACCTATTGTCTGATTTTTGTGACGCAGTGAAAAGTGTTTTTGGATCATGAAACTGGAGGGAGAGATAATGGAACAGCCATGGGGAAAGAAGCATAGTTAAATCTTAAATTGGAGGCAATTTGATTCATTTAGTTGTGTTGGAGACGGGGAGTCCGGGGAGACAGCGCCTAAGGCAGAGTTTTTGTCATCTTCTTTTTGTATCAGTGGGAGTAATTCATGTCCTCGGGGGCCGGCTGTCAGTAGCAAGGCTCCATGATCACATTCCTTCTGATCCAGGCCATTATCGGCCCATTCAGCAGCACTGGAGCCTGCTTACATGGGCCTCTCTCTGGGCTGACCTCTTGGGCCCTCGCCTGGACCTGACTCAACACTCACGCTAATCCACACCTCAAAGACTACAAACACAGACTTAGATTAAAGTCTGAGGATGGAGTCACACAACCAGCCACATGAGCGTAGCATGATCAGCTCACATATACGCTTTTAACACACAACACAACCCTGGCCATAGTCCACAGTCTGCACACACACTTGTACATGCATGCACATGTGCACTCTCACAGGTGCACACACACACACACACACCATGCTCTAAATAACAAGGTGATATGAACTGTAACAATTACTGGCTACAGCCCATAAAGACAAATCATAAGATAATCACCTGTAGCCAACAATCTTGTAATCATGAATCAAAAAGTCAGCTTTGGAAACAGTTCAGACATAAGCAACTATTGTGAAGGATAATATCTTCACTTTCTATCAGCATGCATTCAGCGGGCCACAGAGTTACACTGGTTTTTACATACAGATAACAATGTTACATTTCTAATTGCACTGTCTCTGCCAGTGTGATTTCAGCTTAATCACCAAGGCATTCCTCTTGGCTACAAATTAGAGGCGTGTCTAAAGGCAAAGGTAACAAGCCCTCTGGTGGGAACCACACCCTGTCTCGGCCTCAAACACCCCCACCCCTCCTTATTATTGTTTGGAACGTCTCCATTTGGTTTGGACGCTTTTATGTCAATAAGCAACATAATCATTGGCTGTCATATCCAAGTGGTGCCACAGGTTCTCTTGTGTGGGCGCCATCTTGCCCCAGGGGTCCAAAGTATCCATGGGGGACTTTCCTATTGCAAGCTGCCTCCATCATGCCCACACTTAACAGCACATTTATTGAAAGGTATTAAACCGTAGCTGATGTTATGTATTTTTAATATGCTGCTGTGCCTTGCCAACTATAGAAGAGAGCTGACTGCAATTACAGAATTATAACTACCATAGAATTAAAATTGGCTGCATATCTCTGCTCAGTTCATTTGAACTGTCTAAACATGACTAATGCATTCATAAAGTTTTGTTTCAGATTGCTCATGGCCTCTTAAATGTAAAGGGCAAAAATGAAAATACTGCTTGAGAGAAGGAGCACGGTAGCCAAAACCAACTGGCACTCAGATGATTTTCACACCTCAGGAAGATATCGTCCACCCACTCTGGCATAGCATTCCTGTGCAAATACTCTTTCAAGTTTATATTCTCTCCATCCAGATTACTATTACTATTTCCATGTTTAAGCTCGACCAAAGCAAACAAATCTCCTCTGTAAAGTAAAGCTGCCATAAGCAAAGTACATGGTGTTTTGAGAACAAGGAATTTTAATCCTGTTTGAATACACTCTTCTATGGCTGTGACTGGTTTCTGTGTAAATTTTGTGAGGTTTTACTCTGAATCTGTTTTTTTCTGCTCTGCATCCACAGTGGCAGTATAATGGGTGAAGCAGGGAGGGGGTGGGGGGGTGTTGTTGGAGACTACAGAGAGCACAGGCACTTAGTGTGAACCACTGTACTTTTTAATGTTTCCCGAATGCTAGTAAATCTAACCCTCCTAAAATCCACAGTGAAATATAATGCCAAGTATGACATCATCCGGCACAGACACTTTTTATGATTTTGAACTTCATTTACAAAGAGCAGGGCTGGGCAGGCCACAGAGTCCAGCTTTGAACCCGGTCGCCACACTGAACCACCCAGAGAACGGATTGGCAAGTCGAGTCACTCAAACTCTGGAAAACTCCGGAGCAGAGTGTAGACACGGGAGAAATCAGTTGCTGCTTTCCTATTATAGTTTGTTGTGTAAATTTGAAACATCTGTTGGCATTTCACTTAATTGCTAAGTTGTCTGATGATTTGGCAACTTGATAAAGTGACTTTGAAAGAAGAATGGTTGTTTTGCATTTACTTACTCCTTTCAGAGGTACTTCACAGCTACTAAATAGCTGATGAAATGAAAGCATCAGTCCTACTAACTTGAAGATTGAAAATATAAAATTACACCTATCTGGTAAAAAACAACAACAACAACAACAAAAAACAGGCTACATGTTTGACTATGTAAATTAGGGAATCTCTAAGGGTTGTGGTACAATTCAGGGCAAAATTGCTCTACTCTGTCAAAAGAGCCTTTATGATATGTTTTTTAATGACAATGAAGAGCATTTATGCACTGATAATAATATAGGCCGCACTAAAAAAAACTAAAAAACACAAAAGTGTCCTTAAAAATGGCCTTTTGTGGATCCCTAAGGTGACTGAACATCACAAAACGTCCAAAGTAAACGGCATAGTTTCTCTTAGATTGTGCATTTTGTGGAATATTTCCTGTTCCAACAGAGCCATGGATAATAGTGTTATTGTTGTGCTCTGAGAGTTTCCCCTATTTCCCTCTTAAAGGATGCTCATTAGAAGACCAACCAGCTAATCTGGTGTTGGGGTCCTGATAACTGGCTTGCTTGGCGTCACTCTAGTAAATTGCCGCGGCTCCCTGTTAAAAGCCGGCAGTTGATAGCGGTATCAGGAGACAGACTGCGTTGGGGAGACAGAGCGTCCGGCTCCAAATGACCTCCCAAAATAGACAAGTGCTCCAAGACCAGGGGCCTTGGACACCTCCAGTTGGAGCAGAGAAGCTAAGGCAGGGCCAGATCAGGAAGAACATGTCATCAGAGCTATTGCTGTTAATGGCATGCAGATATTCAAGGGAGGCGGCAGACACTGAATGACCCCAGCCCTCAGCCTGTGGCTCTCCCACCAAGCAGAGCCTTGCCACACCACAGACAGGTCAGACAGGGAGTCGCCTGAGTAGAGTGGGAGTCACTTACTACACTGAGCTGATAATGATAAATGCCCATTCACAATCACTAACAGTTTGAGATCTGCTCTGTCTCTCTGGCAGTGGTCAGAGCACAAGCACACCATGTAGCTCCCAGGCTTAACAGGTGAACTAAGACAAAGACATGACTGTTAGTTACACTGTCCTTATGAAGCAAAGACATACATCTTCAGGCAGTTTGGCATATCCACCTGATTATCCACACTACGGTCAAATATTTCAGTGAGCCTGTTTAAGCAGACTGACCCTATGCAAAGTTGAGATGGCAGCCATATCCAATGGAACATACTGTTTTCATTACATAGCTCGGGCTGTCTCTCTCCACCCAGGGAAACAGTGTGATTTAAGCCCTGCTGGTGCGGCAGGGTCAGAGCTGTGACCCTGTCTTTTCCCCAGTGATGATTTACTTATGAACAGGGTGCACACTTTCCACTCTGCCCAGGCACTACCCTGGCTCAGGTCCTCCCCATAGAGTCACTTGTAAGAGTCACTTGTTTGGTCCTGCACGGGAAAGCAAATAATTACCATCCCCGATGCTACACTTCCACTCCCATCCTCATGAAGTAAATCACCAATAGGAGAGAGGAGAACAGGAGGCATTGAACCATGGAGTGAAAACAAGGCCGCTCCAGTGTGTCCCAGCTGGTCCTGTGCAGGCCTGAGAGCAATGCAAAGCGGGAGGAAGTGAGGGAATGATCCCTCAGAGCACCTTAAGCCGGAGAAGGAACTTATTGTTGAGAAAGTGTGACTTCATAACAGCAGGTTTGAAAATTCTTGAGATGCCTGTAGCTCAGCCAGTGTGCACAGCCTAAACTCTCACTATACACCGAGCATATCTGCAACCTGTGCGTTAAAAAATACTGATTGGTTGAGCAGGGAAAGGTTTCCAGTAGCATGGCTTCAGCACAGTATGCACAACTAAATTTTGCAGTATCAGCTGAGTCTTTTTTTAATATTTTTGTCTTTTTCTGAATATTTTGGTTTGGTAAACTTGGCATGGCCTCAAAGTTTCCTGTACACTGGAAGACACCTATACACATACACACACACATGTACATATGCTTGACCCTAAATCAAACATTACACATTACACACAAGTGAAATGAAATGCATCATAGCACATGATTAATTCAGCAGATCTGCCACGATTATATTATGATATAATTGCAATGGTGAAACAAAACTCATAACATAAAAAAAAGTCTTACGTACGATTGCACATGATGCAGCCATGCAGTTTGCTCCCCAGGTGAAGGGATAGCCTTATGCTGAGGTATAGATAATGCTACACCATGTGGCCTGAAACAACCGTAAATGTCCCACCAGCAGCCATGTTCTGATCAGCTAGCTTGTCAATACTACTGCTTTGGGAAATGAATCTCCATGTGTCTATTCCAACAGGCTCCCCTGACACCACCAACGGATTCAAATCAATTGGTTTGTCTCTCGTCTTTATAGCCCTGGTCAGCCTGTGAAAAATGGATCCTCTTAAGAGGTAACACAGTATCCATGTGGGGCAGAAGTCCACAGCATGACTAATGGAGCTCCAGTCTATATGCTAATGCTACATAACACAACACTAATACTGGCTGCATTAAGTTAGCCATGATATCAGGATGATATCATGTTTGCTGAAAGGAGAGCCAGTCGATGAAAAACGGATGATGGCAGAAAATACCATCTTCATAATGCTCTGCATCTCAGACACAGCTGTGTGCTGGGGGAAAGCAGCAGTGGTCATTAGGAGTCTTAAAGGGTAACGACTCCTAACTCTGATTTACTTGATCTCCTATCTTTGAGGAAACTGCGGAGTGCCTGCCAGTCTGGCGCTCACAGGCTCCCTGTGTGACCTCAGCGAGCAAGCCTACACAGCGCTCACAATGGGGCGGCCCACTGTGGCCCACGTCCCTGGTGCTTCAGTAGCTGTGGGCCTGGAGCAGGGAAGGAAATCCTGGTAGCGAGGACAGCCGGAAAGAGTGTGGCCATTTCAGTTTGCATGTCTATCCTTAGAGGTCAAAGAGAGCCTTTTCCCCCTTGGGGCCTCCATGGTCCCTCTCGCTTCACCCCCCCTCCTCTTTGAGGGACATTCCATTCTTCAAAACTTGCCACTGAAACAGCTCAGATCAATCAACATCTCAACATTTTGCCCATTTACCTAATTACTGAAAGCTACAATATAACTAAGATAAGCATGATGGTCCATGTTATTGCTAAAAAGAAACCACTTCGCAGGAGCAAAAGCTGTTATTATGCCGCCCCCTGAGAAAGGTTTTCCCCCAAAAGTCCTTGCTCCTGATAGAAACATGGAAATAAATTTGCTACGGTGCAAATACATGATCTGATTCACTGTCATTCACAAGGAAATGAACTACACAACATTTTTAGAGGGGCTAAAACATGAGTTTTCACTCTCATAGTTGTGTCTTCTTGGCACTTCTCGTGAAAGAAAACAATTCAAAATTAATTTGGCCCTGTGGTTCCTAAGCACCGTGGCTAACGTTCGGTGTAAGTCCTGCTGCCAAGCTGTGTGTAATGTAACCAGAGCAGGATCCCCGGGGAGACCTTCAGAAAACCAGGATTAAGTTTGGGCACAGGAAAGTGATTGATCAGCAGGATACATGAGAGGGGCACACAGCAGAACATACACTTTTCCTCGTCTTCATCACAAGTACTCATTGCAATATTTTCCTTCAGGGCAACAGTAAACCCACAACTCAAGGACTTCCCTAATGTGTCATCCATATGAGCGTATTGGTGTTTGTGTTAGAGTGTCTCTGTGTCCTATAAACAATGTGTCCCTTGTGACGGTGAATAAGACATGGCCTGTAGACGAGCCTCTCCTGCATCAGGCCTGCTGGCCAGAGATTTGCTGGGGGACTGCCGCAGAGCCATGCCATTTGTCATGCTGTATATTTACAGGCTGTGTCAGCACAGGCCGGGTGGAGCGAGACGTCTCCGCTCTGTGCCTGACTCCACCGACGCCAGGCCCAGGACCTCCCCTCATTCATCTGTTTACTTTCTAAATAGGCCTCTGTTTGGACTTACATCAGTAGGGAGAGAATATCTAAGAAAACGAGGAAGGAAATCTGTGGAAAACAAAGGAAAGGGAAAGAAACCCTCTGTGATAGAGGCTGCCCCTTGCTGTTCCTGATTACGGCAGAGTTGCGGAGTGCTTGGCGCCATTGAAATCGGCCATCCAGGCAGCCCGGCAGGCCAGACAGTGGAGAGGAAGACTGGTAGTGACGAACGCAAATACCAAGTAGAGGAGCCGTCAGGGAGCTCTTTCAGTGTTTATGTATTTTAGATGGCTGTTTTTGATTTCATAAAGGAGAACAATGATAGACATCTACAGTCACTAAACTTGTTTTGTATGCAAATTACGCAATATGATGTTTTAATGGACTACATGGATCATAGAGAAGATTGATTCATTTATTTATTATGTGAGCAATGTAAAGAAAAAAACATCAAGCACCGTCTGTACAAATATGCAGCTGAGAGACACAAAGATCTCGTTTTAAAGTGGCGGCACAATGCTGAAAATTCATGAAGAGGTGAATGTAAGCCTTTAAGCACTTGAGATAGCTACCTGCTAAGTAGGTGACCATTTTGTTCATTTATAAATTTACAATTTTTGCTTAAAGTGATATTAAACAATTAATTAGTTAATTAAGTTCTTGAGGCTGCACAAATGCTTTGCTGCTGGAGCCTCAAATGGTCTCATAAAACGAGCCGCATCACAGCCTTCTTGCGAGACATAAATCACGACTTGTTTCTTGGCACACCAGAAATGACGTGAGCAGTTATGTGGCAGGAATAGCAGGAAGAGCCAAACTTTACAGTTTTGTCCACAAAACAAAACAAAGACGCAACCACTTTCTTTGCAAAGTCTGTAAGAATTCTCTCCGCATGAAGTCTGTAAACAGAAAGGAAAGTGATAAACACTGAAGAAAAACAAGCGCAGCAAATCAAGATCACGATGAATTTGCGAAGGCAAGGGACGAAACAGTGAGGGATCAACACTGAGGAGGACATAGAAACCTTCTGGCTGAACAAGATACTTTTGAATTAATATGCAGTGGTGCTGTTACACCAGCGCATTTTTCTTTATTAGTAATGAGAATATTCATAATAGCCTTGCAGTGTCAAGTAGTTAGCATGCGGATTGTTGTCCTGGCATTCACCTGACATGATGCAGTTCACACTTTTTCCGATAATAGTATTATCAGTGATAACAATGGGATTGCTGTTGGTAGCCAGGTTACATAGTAGATGCTACAGCAGAATGAGGGAATGTATTGAAAACTAACTGCACTGCTTTAGCACCACTACTGTGCTAAACTCATACAGTCTGGCTTTACCATTTTTTGGGGTTTGTGTTATAATGTCATAAAACCATCCAGCGAGAACACTGGAGGAATCGGGTGGCTTCCCTGTCTCCCTCCCATGCAACTGTCTAATAAAGCAAAATGCCTAAACTAAATAAATAAATAAACAAAATAAAATAAACTTCGGATGAGAACATTTTCTGCCATGCCACAATTCTTTCATATACGACTGTAGACAAGCTTATTTATGTTTTTTTGCGATTTTGCTGATACATAACACATGACCTGAGTTATTAGATGAGCCAGATGCATAGAATACACAAGAGTACAGCTGCTGAAAATGTGGACGACATATTGTGTAACTGTCACAAATATCACAAAATGAGTTTTCAGCGGCATGTGATGCTGCAGCTCATACAGGCTGCAGGGTTTCTCTGAGCCATGCATTTCTGTTTATCTAAAATCAATTAATGTAGAGACCAGTCACCATTTTTTCCCAGGCTTTAAGTCAACCGCAGTTTCCTGATGGTTATAAAACTTGTACATCACTGCAGGATAAGCACAACACCGTTTGTCTGACAGCAACTGGGAATTTCCCGGGTAATCTGAAATTTAGTTTAGTAGGACTGATGCAGTTGACAGAACAGAATATCGTATTTTATTCATGCAACCATGCTCCTCATATCAAATGAAATAACTTTTGTCTGTGTGTGTGTGTGTGTCTACGTGCATCTGTGCGTGCATGTGTGTGTGTGTAGTCAGGGATATTTCCCGTCTCCTAGACTGTTGTGTCCTGTCTGCCCTGTGGCTCTGGGGATCTCTAAGCAATCAATTATGGAAATTGTCTCAACATACTCTTTAACATGGTTCTTTGTTTAATCTGCTCAGTGTAACACTCGGAAATAAATACAAATCTAGCAAAATATATGTTTTTGCCTGTTACATTTGTGTGTGTGTTCAAGCCAGAAAATGCCTCAGTCTTTTGTGTCACCACAGCAACTCTATCTAATCTCCATTGAAAAGAACAAGAACACCAAAAAAAATACAACAACAACAGAAAAATGAGTCAGTAGGAACCAGGGAGCCATGGGGGCTGGCTGGGGCCGAGGCAAGAGTGAAGAGAAAATCAGCAGTAAAGATTTGAAACAGGAAGAGTGTGGCGTCAGTACAGGCGGGAGATAAGAGTGCTGCGCTCCATACACAAACACAGGGTTTCTGTGGCTGAGTGACTCCCAGCTCTCCGGGCGCCCTCACAGTAGCTGTCCTCTCCCCCTGGCTGGCTCCGGACGGCAGCCCGTCACCCAGCCCTGCACACAGCAGATCTGGGGGCCTGATACACCCTCACTGACTCCAGGGGTTTAAAGGGATTTGTGTGAGTCCAGAGGAGTGAGGGGGCAGAGCGGGCCCCCTCAAACAGGCAACCCTGGGAAAAAATGAGGGGACCTCTATCCCATGCTGCATTGCAACCAGCCCCCTAGGTCGTGTAGCCTAAATGTCATTACAGCTCAACTCCAAGGGAACTAATTAACAACAAAGCCTTCCTATTCTCTTATTATTTTTCCTACTGCGTCCAGCTGAGAGAGGTATTTTTCAAAATTAATTCTACGAGTCAAAGTTGAAACAAAGCCTGCCCTGTTTCTCTCATACACCCCCAATGACTTGTGACACAGTGGCAATGGCAATGACCACTGCCGCTCCTAAAAAAAATCCCGACTTAAACAAGTTGGTTCCAGGGACGGTGTAGTGTTCCAGCCATAATAAAGGACCAGCAGCATGGTGGTAACAGCAGTATGGACACAGATCAACATTGCTGACACAAATTGTAGTTGTATTTACATACAGAAGCAGGATCACATACAGCCTTTGCTTCACCACAAAACCGCTATCCGTTGCGAGCATGTTTCAAATCCTATTATCGGAAAATCCTGAGTCAAATATCCTCCCCAGTGAATCTCACAGGGCCATCATTCAACAAGCCTGTGTGTGTTATGACGCATTTCTAAGAGAGACATCCATCCTAAGACAGGCCTCACTCACAGCAGCCAAGGCAGCAAGACACACAGAAAGAGAGACACGCACAGAAAGACAAACAGCGGAGCGGGCAGAAATACATAGAGTCAACAGTGTGCAGCATCAAACCCTATCTCCTACAAGACTCTCGTTCTTTTATAAACCCAGCTTGTGAAAAGAGCTTTGCTAATTTTCACACAGCCAGGAGACAGCTATAACTTCCAGGCACTACATGACAAAGTGTTTACCAGACAGACAGTGTGTGTGGACGAGAAGTGATGGAGCCTTTTGGCACTCGGCTGAAGGCTGGGATTCCTAGCCGGGTTAATAAAAGTGGCCCGTGGGGCACTGTTTTTCCAGGCGCTCCCTGTGATGTTTGAATGTGAACTCAAACAAGCCTTCATTATGTGGCCACAGCCCTGGAGCCCCTGGTGCTGGGAGAGAGGCCCTGCCACTGACAGCCATGGCCTGCTGACGGGCGCAGACGCCTTCCCTTCTGCTATGTCTCTCTCTCTCTTTTCACTTCCCCCACCTCTGATCGCGTTCTCCACACTCCTCTCAACTTCTAATCCCACACTCCCCCTCAATGCCTTTTCTTCTCTCTCCCCTACTATTATTCCTCCTTCACCAGTATCCCTCCGATCCCGCTCTCTCACTCCTCCAATCATTCTCCGTGATGGACAGCTTTCTAATTGGACCTGAAAGATTCTCATCCACTATCTTCGTCTGTAGGCTTGGCTCAGCATCACCTAACTCTTTCCTGCATAACGACAGCTGAAGGACATATGTATATGCCTCTGGAAGCGCTTCAGCGTGTTTGGTGGTCCACACAAGGCTGGCTCTGCATGAAATAACAGCATCTGATTTTTCACAACATACGGTAATTTATCATAGTTAGGATTACGGCAGTAAATCACAATCCTAAATTGACACTTGTGAAAACAGTCATTATCGCTAAAACACAACATTATCATTGGCCTGTGTGCGGCTGCAGATGGCCTGTCATGATTAGCTTGGAGCCCAAGCGCTGTGCAGAACACAACATCCCCTTCACTTTTCCCTGTGAGCTGACTGCTCTTAGATCTACCACACAGAACAGCAGTCGCTTCCAACCGTAATGTTTTTTGCCTCAGCTCAGTGTCACAAATAAAGGAGAAAGAAGACATGACAAGGAGAAAGAGAAACAAACTGAGAAAGAGAAACAAAGAGAAGAGGTGGAGAGAATGAGAGAAAGAGAGAGAGAGAGAGAGAGGGAGAGAGAGAGATAGAAGGAAGAGATCTGTAATTAGACCCATCTTTTTCTCAGTGATTGCAGCCCAGTGTTTCCCAAACCAGTGGTAAAAATAAGCCCTCCTCCTTTCTTTGGCCCGATCCAGAGACACCCGCTGTGTCACTCAAGCCACATTCAGACTGAAATGATTACGCGTCCTGGAGATATAGGACTTCTGGGAAGTCAAAAGGTCAGAGATGAGAGCAGGCAAGATTTGGAAAAATCCAGCACAGCACGACACTGGAGAAGGAGCAGCAGCTTGACAAAGTCAGGAATTCACCCTGCATTCAAAATGTTGCAACATGTATACTTAACTATATGTGGCTTTTTTAAAGTTATATCTGTTTTAAACCTGTTTGTGTCCATTCATCATGTGCATCTCTTGTACTGGTTAATCCATATCCAACAAAATATTTTAATAATACAGTCTTGGCCTAGAACGTTTGAATAGAGCCATATGGCTATAAATTAAGAAACATTTATGTATGGCCTAGTTATTCAGCGATTTGCGTGCTATTGGCAGGATTTGGTATGCTTTCTGTGGACAATATTGCCCTTGAAAAAATACACAAAATTTATGGAAGATTGGCCTAAGAACAGAGTGATCATTTCAGCAGTGAGGGAGTCAGACTTGGACTAGATTAAAAAAAAAAAAAAAAAGTACTTTGTAGCATTGCCCTGTCCAGTACGATTTTTAAATTCATATTCGTACTCTGCAGTAGGATTCAGATAATTAATGAGATACCACAGGGCCATATTCTAACAAGATGCTCCCTACACTCCATTGTAAAAGTGCAGGACAAATGTAATCTAAGTGTAAAAAATAATGGTGAAATTTAGTGTCTAAATTTAGAAAGGCATCAATTAACTCTTCAAAAAACACTTAATTTAGCTTTTTGCCCGTACATGTTCACAGTGGGCAATGGCCACTGGTGACAATAATATGACCGTGGAAGATCATTTGATCTGATGTTCCATGCTACCTCTTTGGCCATGCAGTGCTATGTTGAGTGATATTAGGCAACATGATGCAAAGTAAGAACACTGATGTTGGCATAATAACATTTTTGGGGGTTCTTATTGTACAGTGGTGGAAAAAAGTTTTCGGACACCCTTAAAATTTTACACAATCTCACAATCTCAAATATTATCATGAAATATTTGTGGAAAAATCTTTTTTGTGTTTCAAAAGCTGTGGCTGCATTCGACAGATACAAACAAATACAAATTATATTTTTTTGTTTATTGTTTACAAGAAAAACTAACAAAACTAAATTCTTGACAGTTTAATCTTTATCTTCAGGCGTGTTTCCTGCGTTAGGTTCCTTGTTTTAGCCATTTTTTGGTCTGAAGAACTTTCAAATGTGCTGGCTTTAT
>OMLB01048293.1:3850-20158 GCA_900302555.1 Myripristis jacobus | reverse complement strand
GTTTTCTCCTCCCTCCCCTCCCTTCTCCCTTCCTCCCTCCCTCTCTGCTGGCTCTGTCAACTTCTGGCTGAAGTTGCTGAAACTGCAGATGCAGCAGTCGTCGTGTTAAAAGCTGGAAACTGTCTGTGAGGTTGCAGTGCCATCTGAAATGTCTCATTCAAAGAGGCTGTGTGTTGTATATACATATGGAAATGAATTGCTCGCTCTGTATTGTGAATATCACCCATGTTTAAATCCTCTTAACAGATACTTTTGCATGACTGAAGGGCTAAACTCAAATAGTGTTTAATAAGAACGAGATTTTTTTCATTCCATGTGGCAATCGTTTTGTCACAGTAGGTGTGTAAAATGCGAAATGAGATTCATATCTGCTGTGTTGAGGAGGTTTAGGGTTAACATATCACATGTATAACATATCAGGAAGATATTTTAAATGGTGGAGCTGGCTGAGCATGTTAAGTTCTTCTTCTTCTTCTTCTTCTTCTTCTTCTTATCATTATTTTATTTAAATGCATTGTTTATATTAGCACCACATCTACTGTAGTCTATCTTGTTTTGCGTGTCTTCACAGTGGCAGCCCCAAGAGCTGCTAAATGGGGTTAGATGACGTGAATTTGAGAAGTCTGTGTGTCACGGACAGTGAATGATGTAATGAGACATGCACAACTGGCGGACAAGAGATAGTCTGATTCTGTCTCTGCTGCTTGACCTGGAAACAACCCAGATACACAGATTTCATCAAATGAGGCAGGAGACCATGAGGATGCATGCGTGTACGTGTGCGTGTGTGTATGTGTGTATGTGTGTGTGTGTGTGTGTGTGTGTGAGAGAGAGAGAGAGAGAGAGAGAGAGCTTTTATAATGCATAAAATAGAAGTAGAAATACGGATATTTGCACACTTAGTCACAAATTTAGTGCATTTTAAAGACCCTCCCCTCTTTGTCTATAGAAGAGGCCCAAATCTGCACAACAAGCTGGTGTGTTAAGGCAGGTCCTCAGTGCCATAACACATGGAAAACATCTGTTTTTCAACATCCAAGGTCAGGCAAAAGCCTTCCTGTTAAGGGTATTATCACATGTTGCACAGAAAATGTCATTTATCTATTAAAACGCCCATGTGATAAGATTTATATAAGACAAGATGCCCTTCAACATAAAGGTCTCAATGAGGAGTTTGACATGAGTGACCTTGGGTATCCCTGTTTTTGGTTTTATTATGAAACCTGGGATCCACGGTTCATGATGGCCCTAGCCTGATGTCCCTCCATAGCTCTTGGATTTTGTTTGAGATTCTTTAAAATGTCTGTATTTCTATCTGGGGACCCATAATGTCTGAAAGCCCCATTTTCTGATTATTGATGATATGGATAATAATAGAAAATGCTTTGTGATTGCTTTTTGTTTTTCTTTATTCACTGTGCTCCACAACCTCCCCCTCCTCTTTTTCCCAGAGGGTGTGGCTTCACTACAAGGATGTGTGCACACAGGTGTACTGCATGCTGCTCATGACTTGGATAGGACTATAGGAATGTTGGATAGAAATTTGCACTGACTAAGTGTGCAGATATTCTTTTTTCAACATGAATTTTCTGATCTTCCAGCACCTTACACAGTTATTTGAGCCGGGTGGAGCGGTAGCACTCCTACATAATGCATAAAAAAAAAAAACCTTAGTTCTTGCTCACTCATTTTTTGTGATTAGTATTTCTAATTTTTTTTCATTGCCATCACACTTTCACATCCTTGTATAACAAAATAAATCACATACACAGTGATGGATGTGTATGCATAAAAAAATAAAACAAATCAAAATAAACAATAACACAAGAAAGAGACATCTGATCTAGTCTCCTGTATCACCCTCAACACATCCATGACCCCAACCCCAGAGAGATGCTTCTCATCTACTCTGTTCTTTGCAGTGCATCAGTTCCAAAAGACTTCACAGCGACAACTTCCTGGTTCCAAAGGCGTACTTGTTCATAATACATAATTCACGATTTGCCTTGGTAAATAATAAAATCAGTAAATAAATGAATAAGTAAATGTTTCAGCTGTCATGTTTTATTGTGTTGAGTTGTGTGGCGGTGTTTTAGAACAGCCTGGAACGACCTATGCATATTTCAGTCAAATTATCATTCCGGTCTTTTATTATGGAGTGTGCTGGTGTGTCAGATCAACACAGTTCATTGTGTTTAGTAGTGGTCTAATGAGCGGCTTGGTGGTTACTTTATAGCTTAACAGACCATTAGTTCTCCCACACTAATTTAGTACTTTTTTTTTTTTAGTAACTTACTCCCTCTTTCAGTGATAGGAACAGGAAAACACCATATGCTATAGCTTACCCATGGGTGTAATTTCAACTGGAAATGGGGACACGTCCCTCCCACTGAAATTAGCTTTTGTTATCCCCTCGACGTTTTGTCCCCTTCTTTCTTTAAATAAGTAAGTAAACCCCAAACCCAAATCTCTGGCTGATGTCACCAAAGACCAGATACCCTGCTTTACCTTTAGATTCACTTTTCACAGATGTGGGTTTGAGGTTTACTTACTCTTTAAAAATTATATATACCAAAAGAAAAAAGGCATTATGCTCACTGTAACAGCGCTATAAATAGCATATCTACACACAGTGGCCACTTTATTAGGTCCACCTGCACAATCTAATCCAATCCAATACAACTGTTCTGCCATAAAGTTTACGTTTCTGATACCTATAATGCTCAGGTTTCTTCTTGTCACAGAAACAGAGGTGTTCATTCAGTTCTATGTTTGGCATTGAGCTCATAGTTAGTGCTGCTGTTGTACTGGACTGCATTTTATTGAGAGGTGTTTCCACTATTCTGCCCCCTCATGTATATAAACATGGAGGATAATAAATTTGAAACACCTCTCAATATAATGTCATCCAGTATGTGACCTCTGCAAACTACAACCTCAATAATAAACATATAATAAAATTTACGCATTCTCTACAATGTCAAAAAACAACAACAACAAAACAAACAAACAAACAAAAAAACTGAACATTATTAACTTTGTTAAAAGGTAGAATTTATGGCAGAGCTGTTGCACTGAACTGTGTTCAGTTCAGTACAGGTGGCCCTAATAAAGTGGCCACTGATTAAAAATGACTGAGAAGTCGGCAGAAGTGTAACTATCAGTCCAAGAAAAAAATATTTTTTCCAGCGGATATTGTAGTTACAACATGATTGAGCTAGCAAAGCAGTTTTGTGTTGCTATGTGTGGTATTTATTCAGTTTTCGGAAATCACAATGTCTAGAAAACATGATAAGCCCAAGTTGGCTGGTTGACAAGGACTAGTTCATGTCAGATTTCATGTATTTCCGCTGAAACGGAGAGAATACTATCAAAAAACTTTTATATTTGAGAGCGACATGCCCACAGTATGAATACATTTTGATTATACATTTTATTTTGTTAGTAATAGTTATATAATTGCATTATTACACTCGAGGGTGTGCTTGACCGTCATTATTGTCACTTGTGTAATAAAGCTTCATTTCACTTACGGGTGTACAAGTGTGATTCTCCTCTGTTCTCCTCCTCTCTCTGTCTGCTTGTGAATGGGTGCGGGTATAGAAACGTGACGTTAAATTATTTCTGTTGTGATTTTATCTATTTTTCAATTTGAAAATTAATTAAATTAAATTAATTTAGCGTGACTTTCAGGCGAGGGGGGAGGCTCCGTTGGCGAGGCGCTGCGCCCCGCCAATAGAATGACAGGGGAAACACTGAATGTAGGCTATTTGGTTCCATCTCTCTGCCCTACTCTACTGCACTTCAACGCTGCTTAGCTATCTCTATCTACTCTACTGGACCACTTGTCGCTGGCTCGGTCACGAGCAAAGTCACGTCAGAATATACCACTGTATGAGCAGGTGAAGATGAGCCACTACTAGCTATAAATAGTTCATAACTATGGTCAATTTTAATAAGAATGCCAACCTTTAAATACGTATACTGTATGTTATGATAGGAAAATGCAATGCAAAAATTGGCGATGTTTAGAGGGATTGTCTGGGATCATAAAGTGGGCCAGTCCAATTGTTTAGGCGGGCCGGGTCTGGCCCGGGGGCCGTAGTTTGGGGACCCCTGGTATAAAGCCTCATCTGTTCCTCTTTTCTCATCCCAGTGCTGCTGCAGTCTCTCTTGTAGAGCGGCCAGGCAGTCACAATGGTCATGTCGATAAAGCGGAACACTTCTTCGACCTGATTTTGTTGTGGTACAGTGCGATGAGAGAGTCCAGTAGATCCACCCAACCCATATTCTTATTGTACTCTCTCACCACAGCAGGACAGGGGACTTTGATGATTCTCTTTTGCTTGCCATCCCACCTATCAAGCTCAGAGACTGGGTGTGCTCCGATGTAATTACTGAGAAGACCGACTAAACGGTTATCATACCACTTCACAGCATGCAAGGTGGTTTCTCTGTCTTCTGTTCAAAAGATACACGTTCAGTTCTCTTCAACTCAGCCTCACACATCAAGTTGACACCTGGTAGTCTGTTGCTACGAACAGTACCAGTACAATGAATTCCCTGCTGAGCAAGTGTGAGTATGAGAGGGACATCCGTGAACCAGTTGTCAAAGAACATCTTGTAGTTCTGCTTCGTGGGTATTGGCTGGGCCAGGCGGAGGACAACGTTGCCACTTGCCCCTACATCTGGCAGCTCAGGGGGTTGCACAACTCTCCCTGTGTAGATCTCAAAGTTGTGTGGGACACCATCAGAACCAGCCAAGTTGATTATCTTGTAGCCCCATTTCTTTGGTTTTTGCTGGCAGGTATTGCTTCAGTCTATTTCTTCCCTTGAAAGGGACCATCTGCTCGACTACAGCCAGCTTCTCACCCATTGGGATCATCTGCAGCTTCGAGGTAAGGTGAGTGACCAGTGGTCGGATTTTGCAGTGTGGATCATTTTCTCTTTGTCTCACTTGATTGTTGTTGAAGTGCAGGGATTTCTTGATGAACTCCCATCTGTTCAGTGCCATGGTGTGAGCTACCTGGGACACTCGGGTGGCTTTGTTCCAAAACATGCGGGTGCCTGGTAATCCAAACAGTGACATGTACACTGCTGTGCCCATGAACTGCTCCAGTTCTTTAGTAGTGAGGTTAAGGGGCTTGTTGGTGTCACACTGAATGGCATATCAATTCGACTGCTCTACAACTACTTCCAGAATGTCCTCAGAAAAAAAACATCTTGAAGTATTCGTAGGGGGACATGGTATTGTCTGATTTGGGAGGGCTGGCCTGCCATTCTGGGTAATCAGTGATGTTGGCACTGTGGGTCGTTCTCCACTAGGGTAAGCGTGGAACATGTTCTTTTGATGCATCATCTTCATTTTCCTCTTCCTCTTCATCCACAGACTCATTGTCATCAGACAGACCATCTGTTTTAAAAGGAAACCAGGAACCATAAATCAGAATAGGTCTCTGTGTAGATTATCAGTCATCCAGCCATCCTTGTAGTTTTGAAGACGTTTCGCCTCTCATCCAAGAAGCTTCCTCTGTGGAGTCGATAACAGAGAGGCGAAACATCTTCAAAACTACAGAATATGTCATACACCTCTCTTAACCCCCAAAATAGTGGTTTGTTGCCTGAGGGCAACACCATGCCATCACATGTGGTTGTACATCACATGTGTTCCAAAAGCACATATGGTTTATTTCACATGATTTCACATGCGATTTTTTCCCCTAAGGGCAATGAACACAATATTTATAACACGGGCGAAAATGAAATTAAAATATGTTTCCCTGCACCTGCTTTATCTATTCATAGTGTCCCAAATATTTTTGCATTCACAACACCTGTCCTGATTCATGTGACTTTGTGTAAAAATACAGGAAATTAGTTTTAAATGGGCACCATTCAGACCATAGTTGACTATGGTTACACCCCTGAATTCACCGGTTATACATGGTGAAAAGACATTTAATTATGTGAAATACAGATACAGGGGTTAACAGGAGAAAAGAAACTGGGAGTGTTTGAGAGGGCACTGAAAGGGAAGACACCTGGGAAAAGAGGAGTGCTGGCAGGTATGACCTGCTGCTATAACATGAATAGAAACTGAACCAGTCTAAAGCAGATTTCATTTTTATAGTGTATGCAAATATGGGAGTGGTTGTGAGACTGGCATATTGCATGTGGTGGGAATGAACTTGTATTTGTGGCTGTGCACACTGGAAAACTTGTTTAATCTTATTAGTCTAATAAATCAAGACTTTGCTCTAGACTTCTTTCATGCACAATGTTGTGTGTGTGTGTGTCTGTGGAGATTACATGTGATACTGAGGCTAAGGGCCAGGGGTGTTTCCAGAATGGCATGTCAGCTTCTATTTACATCATGTGCAAGTCTCTGATGAGCAGTGAGATCTTTTGATGTGTGTAGCAGCCTCTTAAGAGCGGGAATGTATCTGCCTGATGTGTCTGGAGCATGCTGTGATGACCAAAGAGCAGAGTCGTGTGTGTGTGTGTGTGTGTCCATAGAGGCAGGGTTACTGGGCCGTGTGAGTAATGGTAATGAGACTGGTTGTGTGCTGTGCGCTCATGAGTTTGTGACAAGGTCAGGAGGTTATGTGGTCGTGTGCAGCCGTCTGAGCACAGCCACAGCGCTATCTGAGTGTCACTCCTCACTCCAATTCCTTCTCACTCACTATCCCACAAACATACACACGCACACGCACACGCACACGCACACGCACACACACACACACACACACACACACATCACGGGTTCCATCATTCCTGTTAATTTCTTCACATCTGAAAGGCACAGAGAGATGGATGATATGATGATAATCTAGCATGAAGACAAAAGAAACGTAAAGATGCTTCTTGCCCCTCCCATGTGCTTGTATCAAAAATCCTCATCTTTAAATGCAGCATCCTAATTAATGCAGCTCCCCTGTTTACACTGACGGGGATTATAATTGATGGATGAGATATAATAAATTAATTTTGTGTTCTTTCTTGTACGCAGGAGAGATTGGTCTTTATAATTTACTCTTTTGTGATGCTGACAGACTCTGACACCATGACAGTGACACTAGTAGTACCCACTGATGACACTTTATCACTTTGTCACTATCATTCTTCCTCTCTCTCTCTCTCTCTCTCTTCCCCTGTCTTTTTTATTTCAAGAATTTCAAATGAAATATATTTTCTCTATGTGGAAAATACATTGTATTTTACATAATTATACATGGCACACTCCTGGCTTTTCATGGTATCTATTCCGCTGTATGATTCTCTCTTAGATAGGACTGGATCCACTGAACTCTGTCACTGCTTTCCAACCAAAATAATTGTTTTACTAACAAAAAGCTGCAATGTATGTTAAATGCCTGGTCTGTCACTATAATTATTCTAGTTTGCTGCGGACACATAGAAAAAATGTCCTGTTAGCTAGCTACCACCTCAGTCTGTTTCACTGTTCTGTCATGTTTCGTTAATAACAAAAGCATTAAGAGCAGGAACAATCACTACAACTCCAGTCATGTGCGACAGGCCATCTAAAATGGCTAACTATTTGCCAAGCAATTTGTATTTTAAAATTACAGGTGGGCATAAGGATGGTCATGGCTACCATTCTTACCATGCCTCCACTCCACTCCACTCCACTAAAGTCATTACACATGAAGCCATTACCATTACCATGGCTTTACTCTGGTATTTATGGTACTCTGGTATTTATGGTAAGCACATTCATGCTCCACATAGTAGGAACCCTGTCAAGTTTGGTGACCTCAGGACCTTTCCTCAGGCCAAAAAGTCACATTTATAAGATAGTTCAAGATGAAATGTAAAGAGCCATGATATATGGTTGAGTGCCCTTTTATTCCCAAAAGAAAATCCTCTTCATGACCCCATTATCTTTCCTCTAGCACCTTCGTTAGCCCAAAAAGTAAAATTTGACATCAGATAATCTGTTGGGTGGATTGGCATGAGATTTGGAGAGCACATTCATGCTACCCAGGCCTGGGCCTACAGCACAGAACATCTATGCTGATCTTTGAGAAATTTGAAATTGTCAATTTTTCTTCTTCTTTCTTTCTTTCTTTCTTTCTTTCTTTCTTTCTTTATTTGCATTTGTAAAGACATTTTTATTTCCGTGCTGGTTTTGAATAGGACTCCGTTTGCTCTGGCCTAGGACTTGACTTGGTCTTGACCTCCATTTGGACCCGATTTTGACCTGAACTCAACTAGATCTCATCTTGTAACTGACTTGAAATTGAATCAGGTGGTCTTGACTACAGTCCTGCCTCTTGGTTTATTCATCCAATTCTGCTTCGCCCAGCAGAAACAAAACACAGAGGTTTACTTGAGCTGTACTATATTGTCTACATATGCACAATGGAAAATGGGATTATGTCCTTGAATGGGTGCCTGTATCATCGTCCTGCAGTTTGTGAGGGTGAGAGGGCAACCTCAGTGTGCTCTCTGACCATGAGCTGAGCATTGTTTCCTTTCCGTTTCTGTGTGTGGCCTTGTGTGTGTGTGTGTGTGTGTGTGTGTATCTTGAGTTCCTCATTAACATGGATTGGGGTGGCATCAGGTTTCCTTGTTTTAGAGGGATAAGTGTACTTGAGTGTAATACAGTCCATTAATTTACTGAGGGAATAAAGGATTTACAAATTGATGCACATATTCACACCATCTCTGGACACTGAATCCTCTGTATGTGAATGTTTGCCCTGAATTGCGTACTTAGTGACTTACTTAATTATTTATAATTGCAGTAATTGTGGTGTTAGAAGCAGGGCCAGGAATGTGTCTTTTTCCATTGGATTTTTTTTTTTACTGATGATTTCTGTTGATATTGATCATTATGCTAAGTGACAAAAAATTCTCTTTCTGCCAGAGGAGCAACGCCAAATGTGTTTAGAACAGCAACTGTAAAAGCATTGATGGACTGGATATGGGCTGAATAACTCCTGTATAAATCAGTGATAGTGGCAAAACTGGCATTTATTCATGAAACTAGTCATTGGAATTGTTGTTGAATTATTACAAATTAATGATAATTACCTGGCCAGAGCTTGATCTCCTGACTGAGTTGTACATTCAAATGATTAACATTTGCATTAACACTGCACTGAACACTTTTGTTCATATATGTTTAGCTTATCACAGCATACCACCAGATAACCATGGTTGACTGTAGTAGATCTCTTTCCTGAAGGAGTAACATAGCAACCACTGATACATACACAAACTCTCTCCTGTGAGCAAAACTCAGAGGCAGGTGCATTTGTGATGTAAATGATCAACTCGCATTTTGCCTTTCCATGAGAAAGCACATGGGACTGAGGGTCACGTTGCTCTGTACTGTGAGAGCATATTAAAACGCAGGAGTGTGGCAATGCTTTCAAAGTATTAATGCAACAGTGACAAAATAAGCACTACAATGTTCAGTGTCTCTACGCTCCCGCTGCAGCTGCTATAACTGCAGGTAATGAGCAAACCTCTCCCATATGAATATTCATTAGGCCAATAGCTTTGGGCTAAAGCTGTGCTGCTGTGTGACATTGTAATCTAAGGACAAGAATCTACAAGCCCATTAGAAAATGTTATCATTAACCTGACTCTTATTAACTTGCTCAGTTTCAATGTTTGGGTTTTGTTTTTGTGTGTACGTATGTTTGGTAGTAACAGTTGGTGGCTGGATTCCATATTTACTTTACCACATGAGCTGAAAATTGTCAAGTAAAGCTGCCAAATCCTGTGTGTTTGCATATGTAGTGTGTGTGTTTGTATGTGTGTGTGTGTGTGTGTGTGTGTGTGTGTGTGTGTGTATGCAGGACAGTGGACAAGAGCAAAATTCTGATGGTGTCTTTCAAAATGTGAAAATAACTAATATGGATGAAGGTATAGAAAGATATAGAAATATAGAAAGATATAGAACGGAGCTCTGTAACATAACATTCAACATCCTACTAACCAGTGACCCAGACAGTTCAGAGTGAAAACAGGCAGAAAGCCAGGACAAGTCCCAGATGTAGGAGAACTAGTCTCAAGAGTGGACTCAAGACCATGGCCGGTCCCAGTTCACTCCTGGCCTGTGGGAATGTGTAGTTGTGTGTATCTGAGTGAAAACGGCTGACTGATGGTGTGGGAGGGAGCTGGAGGAGGCTGGACCAGAGACTGTTTAAGATACGAGGAGATGGGGAACTCTGTCAAGCAGAAGAATCATGCCCAAAAAGACCAGACCTCTGTGGCCCAGGTTACACTTATCTTTTCAAGTGCGACTTTATGATCAGATGTGCCAGACTGGATGTCAGCTGTGTGCAGATACATTTGTGTCCACACTTCAATGCGACTTGCCTGATCGGATAGTAATTGGATATAAATATTTCGTGAGGATATATTCCCGCACTAGGTGCATCCAAAATGGTGCAAGACAGATCCTTCTCCTTTTCTTTATATTTTGTTTATTTATGCTCATTATGCTTTATTTAGGAGAGAGCAGCGGGGACAAGTGATTACCACAGCTGCTGTTTCCTCAGTGCTGGAACAACTCTCACTGACAGGAGAATCTGGGTTTGAGAAAGATGCCAGCATTGGTGGGAACGTGTTGCCACTGAAGGCTTCTCCGATACAGATTGACTTAAGAATTTTCGGATGCAAAAGCAAACTTTTGAGTATGTTTGCTTTTGACTTCAGGATTACCTAAAGCACCAACACACCCAGCTTTGGCCTCCTGTGTCTGTGCATAAAAGGGTAGCTGTGCCACTGTGGTGTTTTGCCGCAGGCTCTTTGTATAGTGACTTGTCCATAACATTGTGGCATATCGATATCATAGTTTACATTTCATAATTTGGACAATGTCAAATTGTACAAGAGCTAAACTTTGTTCTGAAACACACTAGTGCCATACCAAAATGTACCTTTCAACTGAATAACACCCAGCCCACACTATAAGTGAATGAATGATTGCCCGACAACAGAGAGAAGTGTCCTAATAGGATCCAAAATCATCATAGTCACAAAAACAAAAAACAGTCATCTGGCAGAGTGAGAGTTTACCTATGTTGCACACTTTCCCATCGTTTTCCTGACAAAAATGAGTGAGCACCCATATATTAACGCTAACATAGTGGTAACGGTAACTGCTTGAATTTCAAATAGTTGCATTTTCCATCCATGCCTCATTTTTTGTTCAGGTAATTGAAGCCTGTGCTGGAACCAACACAGAGAGCTTTGAAGATCAACCACTGTTCATCCGTCCCTGCTCTCACCAGTGTGAACTCTGTAAATAGTCATATCACATACATAGTTTAGCCTTAGTGATCCTGTTAACATAAGAAGAACAAAATATAATTTTTGCAGAGTGCAGTAGGCCAACAGCCAGTGTCTTGCATGGGTTTGCGCTGACCTGGGCTTGCAGTGCTGTTCTCGTTAAGCTGTTTCCCCGACTTGTAAGATCCGTTTTAAATATGAACGTATGTGCTGCTGTGCAAACGTAAAAGTGTAATTGGCTGAGGGTGTGTTGCTTACTTAGGTTGCTTGGTCATCATTAGTGTTTCAAGCTTTCCCATCTTCTTCAGTTTGGTAAACTAATGGATTGCCAAATCTCCTCCTATTTCAAAAAAATCTTTTATTGGACTTCATGTGTAATTTGCTGCGCGTGATGAAGAAACGAATTGCAAGAGTCACATCTGAACCCGTCGTGTCAAACCCGAGCTGCCCATCACACCATTATACCTGATATGAGTCACGCTGCCTTTGTGTTGAGGATCAAGCCATGCAGACGAACACCTGATGCCTGCTTGTTATCTGCTTTGACAGACTGTCATTCTCATCCATCCTCACCATTAGCGAGCGTAGTTGTGTCCCTCTGTGTACCTGTCCAATTTGTGTATTTTATCTGTCTGTCTACCCATTTCAATTGAAACAGGCCCCACCTCCCCTCCCAAAGGGCACCCGACTAAGGTGGAAAACCGACCTTTTTTCTGCCTTCCAGGACAGCACAGACACACTTCCTGTTTGCATTTAAGTTGAAAATATACCATTACTGATGCAAACCACTGCGCTCTTTTATGTGTTTTTCCTTTCTTTGGGGGGAAGGGGTGGGTTGACGGTGGTGGTGGTGTTGGATGGGGGGTGTGCTTAAGGCCACCACTGCAGTCTGCTGGGGATGTATGTGTATGTTTAGGTTTGTTCTCTTGTGTGCATGCATTTGTGCATATATGTGTGTGTGTGTGTGTGTGTTTGTGTGTATGTGTGTGTATGTATATATAGGGGTGTTTCCATGCTAATGGAAAATGTAATAGCGCCAGACAGGGATTTCCTGATATGACCTTAAGCAGTGAAAGTAGCAACTGGTAGCTAATGCGAGTCCTAAGAGGAAGGTAGCAGGCCAGGAGGTTCGTACTATTGTGGCCCAGCAGTAGATGCATTATTCATCAGCTCTTCTCGCTTGGCTGGTGATAATGATTTTATCAAATCTGGCAAGGTGGGTGGGTGCGAGGGGGAAACGGGCATTCTGTCGGTGTACGTGAGCTATCTTTTTGTCCTTTTGTCAATACAGTATGTTCATGAATTTCAATATGATATGTTTTAGCAACGGAGACGGGAGGTGGCAGGATACGGAAATTGTCCCCTAAAACCTATCTGAATAGGAGCAGAGTCTCATCCCTCAAGCTCTTTTCTGAAAATGTCCCCGCCCCCACACACACAATGTGATAACATTTGATAGGGACGGAAAGGTGGAAGTCTATTGTCAGGAAAGGCCTGTTCAATTGCACAGGAAGACAGAAAGACACACAGTCTGCACTTTCTACAGCCAGTCTCTTTATTCATGCAACAAAAAACACAACTTGTGAATGTGAATCAGTATTCTTTTACCCCTCTCTTTCATAATTGGTAGATGCACAGCTGATGACAAACAATGAATATAGCGGCAATTGTTCCTGTTACAAAAACAGCACGCTTAAACGACATGTGCAGACAGACTGCAAGCAAACAAACAAACAAACAAAACAACCCAGACATCCTGATGTCTCTGCAAGCAGCCTCTCTGCTTACATAACATGCTCCACCTGCGATCGCTATTATTCTGCCTTCTGTATTTGGCTTGTGTCAACATGCCATGTCAGCCGCGGCTCTGAGTTGTCGTCATTACCTTCGAACCGGCTCCCCTACACTCCCTGGATAATTGCATGACAGCCGAATGATGGCATGTTTGGGTAGGAGTGTGGGAACATGTGTCTAAATCACTGTTCATCCCCCCGGCTTGGTGATTTCCTGTTTGAGCTGGCTCTCAGCAGGATGCGACCTTCTGCATCCAGCTACATTGTTAGATAACAGAGAGATGGATGCATGCAGAGAGAGACGGGGAGACGGAAAGTAAGGCGAGACTGAGTGGGAAAGGAACAAGGGCGCATGAGCTGACGGGTGCTGACAGTCAGTCAGTCAGACAGGGGAACACATACTCGCATATGTGCATACACACACACACACACACACACACACACACACACACGTTACACAAAAGAATTGTGATAGGCAAGCAGCACCCCAGCGGTATTGTCTACGTTAGGTGCTGAAATGTCATCTTGTGCCTTGGGGTACAAAGCCATGTGTGTGTGTGTGTACCTGTGTGTGTGTTTGTGTGTGCACATACTGTATGATGGCATCGTTCTCTCCTCTTTCTCTCTCTCTCTCTCTCTGAGGTTGTGTCAGGCCCTTTGTTGGGTGGATCTGTTACCTTCCCTGCCCTTTGTCTTAACATGTTCCCCTCTATAAATAATGACAAATACTCCCAAACACCAGCGCAGAGAGGCCACAGACAGTGGGAGTCGTCTATTTGTTATATAATACTGCTTTTCGTTAAGTTTTCCCTTTCTGGTTCTTGATCCAAGTGTTTTTATTGACAATTTGCCAAGTATATAAGAGCTGAGAGTTGTTTTGTCATTTAACACTGTAGGATATAGAGCACTGTAGAGTCAGGCTGAAGTTAATGTGAGAAAATAAATCATCTTGCACTTTGGTGAACCTTGAGCTGTTGAACATTTACAGATCTGCCACCAACAGGAAAAAAAAAATCAAACCTCTCATGTTGCTGGTGGTTTCACCCATCAAAACAGTCCTTGGTGAGTCAGATGTACCATCTAACAAAGGTGACAACAGTTCCAGTAATTGTCTGCAAAATTCCTACCATATACCATGCCCCTTTTTATTGGTTGACACCTTTCTGACACATTTGGCCATCATGTTGCTGCCAGAGTCTCCTGGCAAAGACAGTCAAATAATGCCAAGCTATTATTGTCAGCTGGAGGTGATATCCTCTCCACTTTTAACACTTTTCACACTATTTTTCACTTGAAATTCTTCATGCTGACAGCCACCCTAGACAGAGAGAGATTTTACTGGTGGCTTATGGTGGATTGATGTATTCTAGGCTTCACCTCTAATTTATGCTCGCTCAAATCCTCACAAAGGACTAACAATATATTAGTTTCTCCCAGCTATTTTGTTTGGCACCTTCAGGCCAAGTTCAACTCTGACCGTAATTTCACATGACCTAGCTCTTCTCAACCAATAGAAACACTGCTGGCCGGTATTGACCTCTGTGGGAAAAGCCAATATGAAAGAAGCGATAATTTTTGCAGTGTCCTCTGAGTCAGTTTTATTCAGTCATACATAACCGATTACAAAAATGAATAGAAGAAGCTTGGCAGTTAGCCTCCAGACAGGCGTAGGGGGTAGTTAATAATAAGTAATGTTAAATGTCATGTTAATGTCCCATCCCATGTGGTCACAGCTCATATTTGCTTCATCAAGAGTTCATTGTCTAAAAGTTGGTCTGGCAGTGCCATGAGGCAGCAGAGAAAGTTTCCAGAGATGGTGCACTCTTGAAACATATTGAGTGCTGCACCATGGATGGTAGCAGTGAAGCTGCAGCACAAGCCGAGACAGCACACAAGACTTTTGGAGAAACTTAATTACATTAAGACCAAACATCGTAATTGAATCGCAAACTCTTAATCTCCAGCTGTGTGCCACCAAATTGGCTGAACTCTTTACACTGTGGATATTAAAAGCATTTTGCTCATGGGAATATACAGAAATAATAAAAACTGCTTTTTGTGAGTTCATACATTTCATTTGAAGCTATTACTACAGGAGGCTTCTTACTCATTTGCAGTGTTAAAATTTACTTTTAAAAGAAACTTCTTTAATTACACTGTTGCCATTAAATATTATTGCCATCTAAAGTAACTTTTCTAATCTGTTATCTATTGAGCAACGTAACATGTTAGAGTATTACAACTACCCCCTGCAATGCCTTGCTCGTGTTGATTTTATTTATCACTACCTATGTCTTGACACTGTGGTCAATGTACTGCATAACCGTCCACAGCCTGTATTTACCTCTGCAGGGTAATAACAAGGATCCTGGTTGCACCACCTCCTTTACAGTTCTTCATTAAATTGATTAAATGCCTCTTAATATTGCATATAGTATTACAGGAACAGTCCCCGTGCAATAAACCTGTAACATCCACTGTACCGACTTATTTATTCTAATTATACTAGTAGCCTCACAGTGTCTTAACACATCATCACTGTCAATACATTTTTAGCACTCTGTATATACTTTATATATTGTTTTTACTCCACATTCACCCCATGGATATATCCATGTATATATCCATATCCAATAATTATTCCAGCATCTTTGCACTCTGCTCCATTGCACTATTGTCTTCTACTTCACTTTTTCCATTAGTTGGTAGTTTTTGTTTTTTTGTTTTTTTGTTTTTTAGTTGGTTTGTTTCCTTTTTATTCTTACATAGGTGGAAGTAACCAGAGTTAAATTCTTTTTATGTGCATACATACTTGGTGAATAAAGCTGATTCTGAGAAGCAACTATTGGGGATTATGGTTTTATTTGTTAAATCAGGATGAATAATAATGTAAAGTCATGTAAAGCTTGCTTATTCAAAAAACTACGTAATTGATTATTTGAATTGAAAGTGAGGGCTGAGGTACTGTAATGCATTTTTTTTTGTAAATCAGTACCCAAACGCTGCATATTTACGGATGAAAAAATGTTAAAACAGGAATGCATTTCCATTTATTTAAAACATACATATGTAGTAAGCTTGTTTAGTGTGTATACATTAACAATCACTGTGTTGGTTTGGTCTGAGTATGATTTTATTTTATGTGTGTGTGTGTATTTCTATATGTACAAGTCCGTGCTTGGTGTATATGCAGGCATGTGCTTGTCTATGTTTTTTTTTTTTTTTTTTTTTTTTTGAAAATTTTGGG
>OMLB01048268.1:0-10583 GCA_900302555.1 Myripristis jacobus | reverse complement strand
TGCAAATACTGCCAGAGGGAAAAAAGAAACATTGGATAAGTGTTCCTCACTTGCATCAGAGCCAAACTAAACATTCAAACTATGCACGAACACACAAACACACACACACACACACACATACACAGCTACGTACACACTAACACACCCACCCACCCACACGCATGCACACGCACACATCCACACCCACACACAGCAGCAGGGTATCAAAACACGCTGAGTCTAATCTAATTAAAGCATCCTTGTCATGACAATCCTCCTCCTAAGAAACTCACTTGTTTATTATCGTTATCACACGCGCACGCTGTTACCACTGTGTTATCCCTTCAAATCGCTGTTTAGATTCTATTAATAACACTATTTATTCATCTGCCTAATATTGCGGTGTGTAGTCACACACAGCCTAACACAATAGCACAACCTAGTTTCAATGGCTTATTTAAAACGCATGATTCAAATAATTTATTCCCTTCCCTCATGCCACAGAAAGACTTGAAAATGGGGCTTAAAGTGCAGGGAGGGGAGTGAGGGAATGGCAGGAGAGAGGAGAGAGAGACAGAGAGAGGGAGAGAGAGAGAGAGAGAGAGAGAGAGAGAGAGAGAGAGAGAGAGAGAGAGAGAGATATGAGAGGCGGTATCAGGCCGGTTATGAATAAAAGGGAGAGATAATCACGGTGGATCTGCCCACTGGATTAGCTGGGAGGGAAGATTAACAGCACAAAAAGAAGAGGAATGCAGAGACAAAATTTTCCACAAAAAGATGATTCCTGTTTTAAGTTCTTCTGAGATGTGGTAGCCTACATCTCCGTGCCTGTTTATGTAACCATATTTATGTGGTATGTTCAGGAAAAAAAAAAAAAAAAAAAAAAACATTGGAGGAGATGCAAGTCTAAAGTTATGTAAGGTAACAGTGTGTAGGTTGGCAGTTGTGTGGAAAGAACTGTTGTGGATGGCTGTGCCTAAGTGTGAGTTAGGAGCTCAAGAGTATGGAGACAAAAGCCATTTTGTTTACCTGTCCATACATACACCTGTCTGTCTGTCTATGACATGACAGATTAATACTTTAATGCTGTCTCTACTGTATGCCGTGTGACCGCTGAGCTGCTGTTTGCCCATTGCCATAGAGGTGAGCGGAAAAACATCAATTTATAATTTGTTTACCCCCTGCACACACACACACAAGCCCCTTTCAGCCCCGTCTTGTCTTTTCCTTGCCTTTCCTCTCCGCTCCGCTCCTCTCCTCCTTCCTTCCTCTACTGCTTTTCATCTCTGACTAAATAACATACCAGCCCAGTGAATCCTCATAAAAGGGGATGATGTGTGAAAGTTTGAAATATCAAATCAAAAAGGAGGGGGAAAGGGAGAAAGATCATCAACGGAGGAAATAAACAAGTGAAGCTCTGGGCTAACATGAAACGATGGCTCATAGGCATGTCCTCATCTACAGATAGGGAAGAAAAGCTTAAAAAGGCAAAGATTTTTGGTCTTCAGTGTTACTGCCGTATCCCATGCCCCAAAGATGAAGGAATCAGTGGAGAAATTCAGGCAGAGAGGATGGAACGAAGGGGAGCGGGGAGAAGAGTAAAGTGATATGCACAACGCCATAATAACTAGCTTTGTTCTGCTTTGTCAATTCCGCCTACAAGTGGAGTGAAGGCAAAAAAAAAAAAAAAAAAAATTATTGTCTCTGGCAAACAATTCATCCTTGTATTAGAAGCCTCAAGGCCAGGTTTTCCTGCATCTTGTTAAATGAGTATAGGTCTCTGTGGATCCGCCCCTTTAAAGCCTCTCAAACAATAACCCTGTCCCATTTCATCATGACCTCTCTCTGACAGCTTTACTGGCCTGCTCTGTTTGGTTTCATCTACATTCCTATGGCTCTCTGCACTGCAGTCAGGACAGTCAGACATATTTGCTGTTTTTGCTTTATTTCCGACTGTCGGCCTCAGAGACAGTAAATGAAAAGCACAACATATATCAGAGCTTCACCAACATTTTGATGTGTTGTATTTTTCGATCCTCTCAGGGGAAATCTTATGTTAATGCAAGATTTTTTCTGTCGCTTGCTATATATCAAGAGTCGATCGAAATGTATTTCAGCCTGGTGGCTGCAGTTCAGTTCAACACTTATATTTACTCATTCAGACAAAGAGCATGCTATTTGGCCATTCATGGGTTATCTTGCTGTTGTCTTGATGCACCTTGTTGCACATGGTTAGGTATGTTGCTGCTCAGTTTCCTGTACACAGATTAATCCTGCATATGCATATGTTTCACCACCCCCATCCCCCAAGCAATGAAATGATAGCATTATTCTGCCCCACTTCCATCCATGTCCATTCATGTTTATTCACATGTGCACTGTGAAACTTGCCAGTGATATGTTGTTTTTCTCTTTGGTGTTATAAGGCATACATGTGAGGCAACTGGTTCAGAAACACACATAGCGCCTACTGTCAATACTGCCTCTTACTGATATATTACATCATTTTTTTTTTTTTAGATCTTATAGCTGCCATGCTGTCAGAGCTGTTTTATGTAGTTAAAACATCCAAGAAAAAAAAACAAAACAACAACAACACACACACACACACACACACACACATACAAACACACTCACACTGCCTACACTGAAGAACAAGACACGATTTTCTGGAATTGTGCCCTTTGTTTTGGCCTGTTATTACTGGCCTTTATTTATCCGAGAAAAGTCAACTGAGAGCAAATGCTTTTTCCGGCAATGCCCTACTTCACATTAATACAATTCCACAAATTCACACCTGGGATCTGCCTAGTACAATCAAAGCCTTCTTCTGCTGACCGCTGAGCAGCTCCACTGGAGCAGCTGGAGGTTAAGTGCCTTGTTCAAGGGCACCTCAGCAGGCACCTTGACAAATGCAGGATCCAGCTGAGCTGAAGGGGTTAAAAGAGGACAACAAATACACTCACGGATGTTGTCAGTGGTCTCCTGCACAGTGTCGGTCTTCAGCAGGTTGTCAGCGAGCATGAAAGCCCCAGCCTCCACGGTGTCCAGGAGCAGAGTGGCCGAGTGAAGCTGCTCGCTGGTGGGCAGCTCTCTCCAGGCTGTCTGGGCCCGAGGCTGCAGCAGGTTATTCACAGTCTCCACCATTGCCTGGGGCAGCAGTAAAGATAAGGAGATTACTTTGGGAAAACTACTGCTCACATTTTTTTTTTTTATCACTTTCAGTCGATGGTGCTGATGTGAAAATTAATGCAAATGCTTTCATACTGTGGATAACATTGCTAACACTGGTGAAGGCAGCAAGTCATTAATGTTGTCTTCACCAGTCACTGGTCACAGTCAGAGTACAATGGCGTTTCATATGACATGTTAATAAAGCATGACAAAAAATGTTCACAAAAAAAGATTAAAGATGCAAATGTAGCATACTCATGCAGATAAAACCAAATGAAGACCTGAAAGCCATGTAAACAATTCTACCCAAAGAGGCATGTTTCTGTTGCCATAGAAGCCTGATTCAGTGTGTCACTGGATTCATAAGGACCTTATTTTTTCCTATGTTGTCTGTGCTGGGCTAATGCTCTTTAAGGTGTACAAACAAACTGTAGCCATCTAACATTAAATAACATCCTTTCACATAAGGACCTCTCCTTTCTTTCATACTCTCGCTGCTGTTTTCCTCTTAATGTTAACTAGTGAAAAAAAGAGCTGACTGATAATAATCACAAATAAAGCTCCAAATCAAATTATGCTGCTGATGCTAATTAACATTACCTACAGCGGTGTAAAGGCTAACGCAGCCTTTAAAGGAGCAGTCATGGCTTCCTATGGCTGACACACAGATTTGGCTAAATGGGCCCAAAAATATTTTTTTCATGTCAAGCATGCGCTCACACTGTTGCACAACGCCATCTTTGACACTGGGGGGCGAAGTGCTGTGAGGTGCCACAGTTAAAGCAGAAGATGATGCTCAGTGAAGATGTCTGGAGTAAACAAGCACTATAACCTCCACTATAATACTCCATTTAGTAGAAGTATGCTTTCAGTAATGCAACACATGAGCTGAATGAACTAACCTTTTATTTTGAGTCATATCTGTTGAAAAAAACCTGAAAAAGACGTTCCCTGAAACATGAAGCTTTAGCAATAATTTAATCTTTGAAACACAATTTATTTGTCATATACTGTATGTAGTGCAGTAATTGTTACTGACTGATTGTGACTGATTTGTTTGACGCCCTTCTGCATTTGTTTGCTTTTAGCAGAAAAAGGTAACTTTTGTTACCATGCAACAATCACTCTGGTAATTATTTCTGAGTTGAATAACAAATGACTTATTGGATATTTACCTGAGGAATTGTAAGTAAACTGTTTGGTTGCCTACGTTTGTATCCACTGTTTATTGGGAGTGCTCTGTATTTTCCACTGCATGTCTGATTGCATTATTATTGCTTTTGCTGACCCTGCAAGTTAAATTCCTCTTGGAACAAATAAAGATCTATTCTGTTGTATTCTACTGTTACATTGCACTGCAATGTAACAGAATGTCGCTTTTGAATGTTCAGTACAAAAATATATAAAAACTAACTAAATCTAAATAAGAAGAAGAAGAAGAAAAAGAAGAAGAAGGAGAAGAAGAAGAAGCTACACATTATTATTTTGTGTCAATATCTTATTTCTAAATTTGATCTAATAATATTGGTCACTTGTTAGCTGACACCAGAATATAATTCACATTAGTAACTGCTACCATTACTGTTATGTAACATTGTGACCAAACAGCACAAAATGAACACTAATCTGGGGGTCTCTCAGCTTGTGGAAAATGAGTGAGATTAGCTCCCTGCCTGGTGTTCGGTAGCTCCCCACACATTCTCTGAAAATCACAATTGTAAGGTAGTTGTGATAGCAATACTTTAAACTAAATTAGAAGATTGTATCATCTGTGGATTTTGTATGTTTATTTTTGCACAAAGACTGTTGCAAGCAGATCTATGACCAACTGGTATTTTGCTGACCTGGAAACACGCTTTGTCAGTTCATGTGGTATTTTGGTGCTTGCAAAAGGTGGGAAGGGTGGGGCAATGGAGGGTTTGTGTAAACAAGGAACACAAGGTGAGATGTGCTATTTTGGTTAAATAAATAAATAAATAAATAACTGTGATAAGGAAGTGCCCCAGTGGCTCTCTTTCTAGTGTGTGTGTACCACGTATCAAGGCTCAGAAGTCCTTACCACAGCAGCCCGAGTCTGAATCCAACCTGGGCCCTTTACTGCATGCCACCCCCTCTCTCTCCCATGCCTTTCCTGTCTCTCGCTACTGTCGCTATTAAATAAAGCAAAAATGCCAACAAAATAATCTTTTAAAAAAAGTAATTCCGATAAGAGCTCTGAGGACTACGTCTAATGTCAATGCAATGTCAGATCTGCCATTCCTGCAGCCTTCCGGGTGCTCTGGATGAGTGGCCGTTAGGAGAAGCATCACTCACAAGCCTTATTACACCATATATTATACCAAAATCTCAGCAGTAAGAGATTCAACAATGTGTTGTCGAGGCCAAGCACTGTATAGTGGAGCCAACATTTGTCATGCAGAAAATGCATTTTAGATGCTTGGACTAGTCAGGAGGCACATTACAATACAGTCTTTAGAAAGTCAGTTTGTTCTTCATGGCACGCTGTGTTTTGATATAGGCCTATTTATACTGTGCAGGATGCCAACATGACTTTGCAGACATCACAAACTGTAAGGCAGAAACAGATTCAACTGAATGTGGCGGTGGTGTAGCGGGCCAACTTGATGCACAACGCCTGGCAGACAAGGGACCAGTTGGCAGAGGAGTTGAACCCGTGGACTGTATTTTCTTTACTGCAGGAGCTACATCCCTTACCTTTTTAAAACGGTAATAATTTTACTAGGCTGCAAATTTCATGGTAAATATAGGTGATAATTTCTTTGCAATTACCCCCAAATTACATCAACATTTACCTCAAATTGGTTGAAAACCAAAACTTTTATTTTTACTGTGTCATCAAACTCATTCTAGATTAATATTTCAAATCCATTAGATCATAAAAATTAAACCAAGCTTTCCACTGGAATATCATGAAATCTTAAGACTGCCTTTACATGCACAACTTGAATGCAACTACAGTTCTGTGCAGCTTATTTGTATTGAGTATTACAGAAAAACAATCAAACAAAAATCATAAATTCGGTTTGCAACAACATTTGGGATGTTGAGAATGCGCTTGATGGTAGTAAAAATAAAACTTTTGGTTTTCAGTAAATTTTGACATAAATGTTGATGTAATTGCGGGGTAATTTTAAAGGAAATTCTAATACTTTACCTGCTAATTAAAACCTACTTACCATGAAAAAAACCCAAAACAAAACAAAACAAAAAAAAAAACATTACATTGGTTCCCTGGTGGCTCACCAGATAGGAGCACATTCTACTTGTTAGAGCTGAGTCCTGATTGCAGTTTGAATCCGACCCCAGGCCATTTGCTGCATGTCATCCCCTCTCTCTTCCTGCCTTTCCTGTCTCTCTCTACTGTGACTGTCAAATAAAGCAGAATTGCCGAAAAAAAAAGAAAAGAAATACACGTCTACTTGATTTATTAATTTCTTTATCTAACATAGAGAAGATGATAGATGATAGGGGCCTGCTATAGGGCTGGGTATAACGATCCACTATACCCAGCCCAATGTGTTTGTATACACCCTCACTGACACTGTGCTAGGATACAGCACTGAGTGCTGGTTGTTACGATTTATTGAGTTTAAACAGAGCCATAGAGCTGAATTTTCAAAAACAAAAACAAAAAAGAAAGAAAGAGAGAAAGACAATGGAAGAAAGCTTCTGTATGCAATGCATTTTCCTAAAATCTAAGCACAATACCAATCTGTACCCAAGCTGATGACACTTAGCAGAATAGCATGTGGCTGCAAATGTTAACCAATCTATAGGCCTTAAGCATGTTACCATTCATGTCTGACCATGCTCCTGGGGTTTGAGGGGGGGTTATTGTGTAGCTTTTAGCCTCATCTGGATCCACATGGAGATGTAATCTTTAATGCAGCTGAGACCAAATCCTGTACTCAGCCAGCGGTGTAGCTGTTGTTACAGTTACTTGAAGGCTGCATGCTTCACCCCCATTCTTGAGGCTTTGGGAAGAATGTCAAGTTTTCCTTGAAATAATGGAACTTGACAATGATTGGATGCAGCGACTCACCCATTTTTGGCCTTGGCTGCAGGCTTCTGTGATCCTGGTCAATTATAGAAGTTTCAGTCAAGGCCTGGGGAGTCCTGCAGCTGACAATGGTCTGGTTGGTCATACAATGCCAAAGACTTCCTCTAGAACTGTAATTCTGCATCTGTCTCTCCTCTCTCTGGATTCCTGATTGTCAGCTTTGAGTATCAAGTGGTCAATGTGCAACGTATAGATCATTTTTTCTCTAATTCCACAAGGTGATACGAGGAGTTGGTTCCTGCTGAAAGCTCTTCAAATACGTCCTGTGTGATGCGTTCTTGCTGTGGAGCTCAATGATGGCTCTGGCTATTTACAAATGAGCATATTTCAGTGTGCAGTTTATTTGAAATACTGTCTATCTTCCTGTGAAGTTCAGTTGACAATGGAATTACTGGTGAGTCAATTTTGGCCAACACTCCCTGTTCAGACTTTTTTGTAACCACCATTAGCATAGCCATCTCCATTGATTGAGTCCAGTGAGGCCATTGATTCTTGTGGGTCTTCCTCTGGTGAGTATAATGCTTTATGGCTTGTTTGCAATCCATTTCGTACCAAAAAACCAACAAGTCGGTTCCTGAGAAAACTAAAACTTCAGAGGTCTACTGTTTTCAAAACTCAATTAGAAATGTCAGGACATATCTAAGAAAACCTAATTAAGCTTCATTAACTTAATTAAGCTCTTAACCTAGTCTCTTAACTGCACACAAATCCTGTCCACTGACTAAATCGAAGACACTAAATTTTCAATCTAACATTAAAGTAAATGAATGTCCTCTTTTTGAACTAACCTCTATGTCAGCTCATCCTAAAATATAATTTCATCCACACAAGAAAGAAAAGAAAAAAAAAACATGCAAGCCAGGTCAAAAGACTACAACATTTTCAAATTTGTGGTCCCCAATCCTAATGTTCCTTTTCAACACATTCCTTATGAAAAGGCAGCAGTGACAGAAAATCCATCACAGATGTTCTCAAAATCAAGCTAAGCTAATTAGCTGATTGCAATCACCAGTTGTCTACACCCCCAAACCTGCTTCATTTTTTTAAAGCAACAGTCTTATCTTTTAGCTGGAAAACGTGTGCTTGAGGGTCTAAGAAGAAATAAGACTTTTATCAGATAATGTCTTCTGGGTCATCGGCGAGCCATGCATAACAATTTGGAGTCCAAAAATATTACTAAACTAAACGGAGAGGAGTTGGCTCACATAGATGAAATGTTCTCCATGAATACTTTTTTGCCTCCAGTTCACATTCTTTTCTCTTCTTTCTCATGAATTCAAGTCATCATTTTCAAACATGAACACCCTGCGTGCAAATACACACCCCCACACACACATACACAAATCTTCAAAGTGTCAGAGAGAGATAAAGAAGGAGAGAAAAGAGAGAGCAGGGAGACAGAGAGAGAAGGAAGGAGAGAGCCATGGGAGAACGATAAAACAGTCCAGTGAGTCCACGGTGACAGGCGTCCGCTGGGAACAAGGGAGGCGGAAAAGCGAATACAGGTGCTATCAAATATACACATCTCACACTCCCGTTCGTCTCTTTTCCCCCCTTTTTCTCACTGTAAACCACCCTTTCAGAAACCCACTCCCATCTCTCACTTATATCTCTCAGTCTCTCTTTCTATCTGTCTTCCAGTGTCTCTCTCTCTCTTCCTCAAAGAGGGTGGGAGGGAAAGTGGAAAAAGGAACACAGGTGCCAGCGTACACACACAGAGGGTCTCCACCGGGGAATTGCAAGGGCAGAGAGAGAGCGAGAGACATCACTTTATTGATGTTCCCACATCCACCATTTGACTTCCTCCCTCCCTATTTCATTCAGGGTTAGGCCGAGGTGAAAGACCGGGAGGAAGGAAAGGGGAATGCAACAGCAGTGGGAGAGAGTGATGGGAGGGGAGGCAGGGATTGAGAGATGGCGGGAGCAGGAGACTGTGGGCGTTGCCTCAGATGAGCAGGTGAGAAAGTGAGTGTGGATGGAGCAGGCTACAAAACAAACTTCCAGTTGCCACTCCCTCGCAAATTAGAATTAATAATACCTGTTAATTTTGAGGGGCACGATATCTGCATGTAACACGTTTTGATATATCATACAGGAAATGGGTGCTGAGCCAACAAGCTAATATGATAATATTATGTCCCCTTTTAGCACTAGCAGCTAATTAGCTGGGATGCATATCGGATGAGTTTGGGAGGGATGCATGTAAACAAAAACTAATTAATCCACTGCTTCGACACACACGGAATAATAGGGAGTAGATATGAGGCACACATATATGCACACACATACACCCACAAACAGTCTCTCTGTGTCAGTGGTGGGAGAGAGAGGAGAGAGAAGACTACAAGCTGTAGGGCTGCAAACCCCCTTAACTCCTTTTAGGGATTCAAAGGCTTTCTCCATGGTCATAATGTGGGATTTGCTGCATGTGAACATCTGAGTGAGTGTGTGTATTTATGCATTGGTGTGTAAAGTACGGCATATATGTTTTGGGATGCAACGATAAATGCAGTATGTGCACTTGAACCTGGGATGTGAATTATATGGGGCAGAATGCATGAGCCCCGCTTTGCATTTAATGTTTGTGTGGATATATGTGCATTTCTGTGTGCACGTGTATGTTGGAGGGTGTGCACAAAGGGCTGGAAAAAGCATTGCAGTGGATCATTCTGCTCCACTTGGTCTACAGTAGCAGTCCAGGCAACAGAGAGACAGGGGAGAGGAGTGGATGCCATATACATGCTGCAGATATGACAGCCAGTGGCACCGCCTCCACTCTCTCATGCTGGTGTTGCTCCCAAATGCACACTTTAATATGTTCTTCAGATAACCTCCTTTTGTATTCTCATTAAACTTTTCATTGCTCTTTATTGAACTTTTGATTATCTTGAATTTTCAATTTCATGTATTTTTTTTCATTGAAATTTAATTTGGTGGCACTGAGATTATATCTCTGGAGGACAGAGATAGGTAAGAAAAGGGGGGTTGTGGTGGGGGCGGGGTTATGATTTTCCTTATGGTCCAGACATCTCCACTGTGTGTGTGTATGTGTGTGTGTGTGTGAGTATAAGTATTGGTGCCGCTGGTGACATTTCTATCTGCACAAGTATGTGGACTCGAGGGCGAAAACGGAGACAGGTTTTTTAGGGGTCTTCAAAGAGGGGAGAGACTCTGCAGAGACAGATAAGGGTGTCGATTGTGTGTGTGTGTGTGTGTGTGTGTGTGGGTGTGTGTGTCTATTTGTGACCATGTATTATAGGGTAGTCTCACATGCATGTGCACACACACACACACACACACACACACACACACACACACACACATATACACAACCAGTAAATGGGGCAGA
>OMLB01048263.1:0-18885 GCA_900302555.1 Myripristis jacobus | reverse complement strand
CCCCACTCCTCCCCCTGCCTTGACAGAGCAGCAATCGTCTGTCTGGAGGAATCTTTTGCTGGCTCCTGCACACATGGTTTGAGGGAGGAGAGAGGAGGGAACAGTCTGCCACATTTTAGCACACAGTTTCACGATGGTTTCACAGAAGAGGCCAGCCAAGCATTTCAAGTGGTGGAGCAGCGAGAGGGCAGCATTGTCGAGGAGAGCAGGTAGTGTAATGATCAGGCAGACAAGATGACATCAAGCGTCCTCAGGGACAGCCGGGCACAGAGGGCTGACATCCTTCCAGAGAAAAAGAACCACTGGAACAAGACGAGGCAAAACCAACAAACAAGAGAGTCATTAGTGTCAGGCGGGACTGCTGTTTCTATATGGTGCAGCAAGCAGGACAACAGAGGGAGGAGAAAACCAAGTCGCTCAGCAGTGAAACGTCTGCATTAAAACAAAGACCTTACTGTAAAACACTGGAGCTTATAATAATACTGCATCTCACTGTGGGTATATGTGGTATTAATTTAGCATGTTTTAGGGTTGAGTACTATGGACAAAAAAAAAATCCTTGACCTCAATATCTTCATATCAGTATTGTAACCATATTGAAGGAGTGACTACTGGTGCTTCCATGAGATATTTACACACAATCTTTCCTAATCTGGTTATGATGACCAGGTAGAGGCAAACCATAAAAAAATTGCCTCCCTATAACTGCATTGCAACGTTTAAAGCCAGGAAAAGACAACACTTTTGTCACATCACAATATTACAATGTACATAATCCTATCTCATCTCACAATTTCTAAGTTGTGACATCAATCAGCAACAATTGATCAATCTGTTATTGCACTTACATGGCACCTGCAAGAAACACTGTATACCATACTGCATCCTGATGTTAATTTGGGAATAAACATTCCCATTTAACCTACATTTCCTTAAACTCACAAGATCCAGGGCTATGGAATTATGGGAATTGCAGGCAAAATACAGGCTACAGTACTTCCACACAAAATTGTGAAATTGTTGGTAGTGATTGATGCAATGCCCAAAATCTTTGCATTGTGTGTTAGTATCTTCGTATTTAAATAGGCTCACATAATGAAGTTTGATTCAGTTTTTAAAAACCGAGGTTTGGATTTAGCCTCAGCCTTAACAAATAGACAAAAGCTTTACTTTGTAGTTTCAGCGTCAGTGTTAATAACAAATCAAGCACTCAACCTATATTTCAACCATAACATTTATTAGAAATGAACTATTGGATTATTAATATGTTAAAATTAAACTGAACTGGTGTCTATTACTAATAACAACACAATATAACAAAATATCACCATAGATAGGCTTTACAACTGATTAAAGTTCATATAGCATATAATAATTCTTATTCTTTTCATTGTATTATCTTTAACCGTATGCTGACACAGCCGTAACAGACATGATAGTCTTAAACATTTAAATTAAATTATTCTTATGTCCATATTGCAGGGTGTTTAAAATCACTACATTATGACCAAACCTGGGCTTTTCAAAATGGCATTAAGCTTAATTACGACAGACATTTTTAAAACCGGAGAAGGATACTGATTAAGATTCTGGCATTTTATGCGAGAGCCGATTCAAATTTGGCTTCTTATACAGGACAGCCGACTGGGATGAACTGCTCTCATTGTTATTCTGCACTTTTGTCCTCCTTTTCCAAATTCAACATCTACCCAATTACAAGCTAGTCAGTGGTACAGCTGCCCTGGCTGGAACCAGATGAAAACAGTTCAAACTCACATATTTCTGCCATTTACAGACAAGGCAGCGAGCTAAACCTCCTCTTTATGACTTGAGAAGATGATGCTTTTCTTCCTCCAGCGTATTAATTATTTATGTTGTTATGTGTATAGATTTTTTTATCTGTAGGTAACAGAGCATCACTTGGACAGGACGCGAAGCAGGACAGGGTCATGGCACGGCTGGTTGACATCTTCACATTGGAGGTGCTGGTGTAAAGCAAACAACACAGACGGTTCCTAACACTTATCAGAGCATTACAGTATCGTTTATTTGAAAATTTTATCCTCTGTTATGGTTTGATTTTCAGATAGCACAGAATATAGAGAAAAAATATAGACAGCAATTCAAACATATACTGGAAAATCATCTAAAATCCTATTTTCCCAGACAAATCCCTCAAATAAAACTCCAAAACATCCAAAAACAACACAGTATTGATTGTTATAATGTAAACAAGCCTCGTCTTTATGCTGTAATGTTGTAAAACTCCTCGGCCATCACCAGAAACTACCAATCACATTAACGCCTTTAAAATTCACCATCCTACAAAACCTAATTTCTCCACATCTTTGCCAGCCTCCTGTGTTCCTCATCACACATTTCACTCCTCAGGTTTACAGTGTTTTGGCAGAGCTGTATTGTAGGAAAAACAAAGAGAAAGAAAATTATGCAGGGGAGGTATATTCTAAGTTTCCTAATTAAGGAATGAACCATATCTTTGGCATTGCTGTTTTGTAAATAATAATAACGCTATAATCTACTATAATGTTACTGCTGTTGCTTGGTGATTTTTAAAAGCTTTAAAGGAATAAAATTACAATGTAAGGTGTTATTTTAAAGAATGCAGGTGAGTTGAGGGATTAGACAATTTTCACCCCTGCTATAGTTCCTCAGATGGCCATCGAAGACATGATTTTGCAGGTTGTTGAACTTTATTTAAGCAATGCTTGAAGTAAACGTATCAGCACTTATTACCTTTACTGTACACATTTTGTGTAAGCCAGTAGTGGTGTTAACTCATTACGTGGCTAAGAATTGCAGTCATATCAATGTAAATTAGCAACAAGCTATTGCTTTTTGAATTTGAGCTGTATGAGCACAGTTAGTATTCAGATCAACAACAAATCTTGAGAATAATATTTTAGGGAAACTGACCCTCTGATGGAGCTTAAATTAATTTTCTGTTGCTGTTGTGTTTGAAACAGCCTAATGGTCACAGAAGCAGATGTTTGACCAAAAGGTTGTAGACTCAGCTCTTCAGTGCATGGCAAAGTCTATCTGATGCCTTCATGCCCTTGAGCAAGACACTTTGAAGCCAAACTGCTCCACTTCCACTGAAGCCTGACCAATGATGACTGTGCCTTCTTCCCAAGAGATGCAGAATCGCGGTTGGGAAAATTATTTGTAAAATTCTAGCATGTAACAGGGGGCTAATAACTACAGAGTAATGATGTTAACAGCCTAATAAAACTGGTTTAATAGTCCAAGTAAATACAGAGTCAATCTATTCAAAGCTGTGATTTTTTTTTTTTTTTTTTCCATTTCAGAAATTAGTATTTGGCAAAAAATAGAATCAATTGAGCAAGTAAATGAACCCGCATTTATTAAGAAACCATAATCTGTTGAAGTTTTGAAGATGCTTCAGTATAGTCACGCTTTGTAAACAGTATTAAACATTTCAGTAGTGTTATATAGCTGACACTATAAATTAGATTTTGATTTATCTTTACATTTTACTTTCACCCTTCTTTATGTAATAGTCTACTCTGAGATTCAACGTCAAAGGCAGCACTGCTCAACTGCAAAGAAAACTCTGAAATGTTGAAATGTGTATAAACAGTCCTTTAAAAACAATATTTTACATTAGATTCCAAACTGCAGTATATGCTATCATATCTGTCAGGATCAATAAATTCAGAGGCTGAAGTGGTTTTCTGTCTGTTCTGATCCATGCAAATAATATCAGGTGACCTGCTGCGCCAGATAAAAGCATTGCAGGAGCTTAAAGTGGGGACAAACATACAGGTAAAAACATCACATTGATATTCAGCTTCCGTTCACTCCTCCATTTGAGTTGGGAAGCCATTTAAAAGTTTTTGTCCCCACATACAGCATTCAAAGTGGATGGAAACTTTCGATTAGACTATGTATCTCTTGCCTGTTAACGTAAAAGAAAAAAAAAAAAAACAAGCAAGATTGAATTTCTGGCATAAATGGACCTCAGGACGCACTTCATACAGATTGCAGCTATTTTCCTGTGTTTCAGGCGTAAGACCAGGCTTGATTTTTTTTTTTTTTCCCACCACACATGATAGCATGAAACGTCTGGGGGTAATTATATCAATCTAAACTGTCTGCATCAAAGCTCAAACCCTCCCTAAAGAACAATGCCCTGGTGTAAATGAACTAACAACCAACAATACACACACAAGTCATCCGTCTCATGGCAATAAGTGACAAAGAGGTGACACTGCTGCCTTTTCAGCCACTAAACTTCACACAGCCGCCATAACCAACCAGAGGCAAGTTCCTCAGAGCGGAGGAGCTGAGCTACACTCACTAGGATCTCATGAATCTGTTGGGTGTTTTCAGATGTTTAAAGGTCAGGCAGGAGACACCCTCTGGAGCAGGATACCAAATGGAGCCTCCTACTCAAATGTCACACAGCCAGACTGTACAGAGACACAGGGTAAAGTCTTGATGTTAGCCTGGTTTAATTCTGTCATATTCAGTGTTTGTGTGAGGACGAGTGCTTCATTAAGTCAGTCAAAAGACACAAATGATATGAAGACCCCTAAGCCAGAATTATTACTTTTCATGGCTGCGAATAAACATGAAGTAATGAACTCAAACAAGAAGGAAAGGGCTTTTCCTTAAACGGATCTGCTCAAATTCATAATGCGTTTCATTCTTGGTTTTTGACCCTGCAGGAGAAAATTTGCTCTGTAGGCACTTTGGTTAAATGATGAACCAAGTATGTATTTGCTGACTATTTCAAAAAGTTTGTGCTATAATTTAAAACATAAAACTCTACTTAATCTTGACAATATGGAAACTGATGTGGGAAAGTGTGTGGTGACCTGCGATCTGTCCAGCATATTGAAGAGACATGATAGTTACGGCATTATAAAGTCACACATGGACGTCCTTAATATTACTATAAATTATTTTGGTAAATAGTCAGTTTAAATTACTGAAAACTTTCACACAGGGTTGTGAAGAAAAGGGTCCAAAGCATATACATTATTTTGCAATTAAGAAAGCATAAATAATTTCTGCCGCAATAAAATCAAAACATGGTCACAAATCTGCACAATACCTTTTTTTTTTTAATCTAAATAAAACATTTGGTATGCATTAAGTGCTGATTTTTATGTGAAACTCACAAAGTGAAAGATGTGCATAAGAATATAAAAAAAATAAGATTCTAAAAATAAGGGCAGAATAAAAATGATGCTAACATTTTTAAATGTTTGTAGTGTTTATTTATTGTTTTATTTTTTCCTCTTTGTCTATTCAATATTCTCAGAGAACTGAATAAAGTTTGATGCTATGGGCCTGGATTAGGATTAAGCAGCAAAATTTCTCCATAACTGCTTGTATTCCTTCTTCCCCCGCCCTGCATCGACTGCCACCGTCCCAGAGTAAAGACATGGCTGTAGCTCCTGTTATTATGTATTATGGATATTTCCCTAAAAATGATAGTGAAAAGACTGTGGAACAGGTTTGGGGTATTATTTATTCTAATGTGGGCACATTTGCTACTAATTATGGCTTGAAATTATGTCTTTGGTCTTTATTTCATAGTTCCTCATAAGCTCCTTATTTTCCTAAAAATGGGCTAAACTTTGTGAGCTTGGAAGTGTAAAAATCCATCTGGTGGAGTGCTGCTCCAGAGATACTGAACTTTCAACATTTGACATCCCAGCTGGCAAAACTCAGTATTTATATCTAGCATTTTAAAAAAAATTAAAGTTCAAATGCTTATTTTGAAAAAGAAAGAAAGAAAGAAAGAAAGAAAGAAAGAAAGAAAACTGCACAAGCATAAAGTAACATTTAAAGATCATGGCTGCAATCAACTCAATTTAAAAAAAAAAAAAAAAAAGATCAGCTAGGATCAGCTTGTAATTTCAAGCTCAACACTCGCACTCAGGAACCAGATGCTTAGCGTGTTCCTTGCAGTGAAGTGCGCCAACATTTTTAGTCTCTGTACAACAAACCCTAAAAAAATAAAAATAAAGTAAAAAATAAAAATAAACTATGCAAAGCAATGCACAATCAAGAGGACGGGGGAACTTTTCAGGACATCCCCTTCAAAACGAGTTCAACTTATAAGGACAATTGACTGCCAAAGCCAATTAGACAAAGTAAAAGATTGGCAGAGACATTTTGCCATATGAACAACTCGGTGACAAAGCTGGAGTGAACGTGGCTGAGTCACAGCCACACTCTCTAAAAGCTTTGTTTACCTGCCCTTACTGCTGCCACAATTAATGCTGCGCAGAAGTGGACTAACCACGTACCCAGTCCAAGTACACTATTTGCTTTGTTCTGTCGTGCCTCTGGTAATCTGCATTGATCTGCCGTGTGTGTACGTGTGTGTGTGTGTGTATGTATGTGTGTGCATGTGCATTTAATTGTTGTTATAAAAGACAACAGCTGTGTTAAAATATTGCTGCTCAAAAACAACACCGAGTAAAGTGAGGTAACATCCAAAATATACTAAAATCAGTTTCACACACACACAAAAAACTGAAATATGGTGGATGAAATCTTAAGTAGCTTGAAGAGGTATACGGAATTGTATTTATTTATTTATTTTATTGACTACCTTTAACACTGAAGACACTACAGTGAGTGACTACACTGTAAAAGCGGTTTGCAATTGTAATAAATCAGCCCCATTAATGAGCTGAGGGTGTATGAGCTGCAGGGACACTGGACCAATAATTCACTAAAACTGAACCCTAGAAACGCTGCTACCTAAATAGCACACTTCCCAGCATGCACTGCACCTGAGCTACCTCTCCAGATGCCCTTCCTTCTTCTAGCGTGAATGAGGTTGCAGGATGGAGATTTGTTATGCGTGCATCGTAGGTGAATCATAGGTTAGCTTCTGATTTCAAATGAAAATGATGATATCCATATTGAAAATGAGAACCTCTATACTTGGCTCTCTAAATCTGTTTTTAATTCGGATACTATCCAGCTCTTGTAGCGTTTGTTTCCCCTAGTGAGAGCGTTTAAATAAACTGCAGTGTGGATCAATTAGAATGAATAAACTTGTCAAAATGGCTGCTGATTGAATAAGTTTTAAATTAGAACAACTAAGCAACTTTGACTATACCATTTTGGTACAATTTCATTGGCTTACAAATTTTTAAACCAGCAAGGAAATTTTAGTTTTTCTGTGTATTTTTAGTTGAATATGTTGCACAGTGTCCCTCTTTGATTTCCCATCCCACTCTGTGCAGTTTTGTATAAAATTGAGTAATGTCCCCACTGTAGTAGAAATATGATGTTTTCTTACGCCACACACATAGCTCTGTCCTTCTCTTTTATGTCTCAGGCCTTTGGTGAATCAAAAGAGACTTGAAAGCTCAAAGTGCACTAAATGCTACAGGTCAGACGAAGGCAACCAAAACAGAAATTAACCAAAGTGATTAAAAAGGGCAGTGTGTTATACACTCAAAAGCATGAAAAGAACAACACTTATCTAAATGCTGCATTTGCACACATACAATATTGGTACAGACGCCTGCACCAATCCTGGAACAGGCCGCTTTAATGCATTCAACACTGCTCCAAATGCATGTTTACTCCACTGAGGAAATACAGTGCAACATGCTGGCTAATAGAAACATGGTCAGTTATAGGGAGCCCCTTTTCCCCCCCAACTGTCAGATTATGGTCAGCATCCCATAATGGCCTATATTCTGTTTTTTGCTTCCTATTAGCATCATTTCGTCCATCAAGCGACATTAATTGTGAATGAATGAAAACTCCTGCAGAAGAATAAGGTCTTCAAGAGGCCTGTCACATACTTTCTCCACTTGGGAGGACCTTTAACCTACTTAGCTGAGGAACTGCACTGTTTCAAGTAGTGCAGCTGAAAGATATGCACCTGCCCGCTTTTCACTCTCAAACTGCTAGGCATTTTAAGAGGAGAGAAAGTATTTGATCTAAATGGGTAGTACACTGACTGCAGGTGTGGAATTTCCTCCACAAATTTCCATACCAATTTACCCAATGGGCCGGCCACAATACAGATGTGGCTTGAATTTTGAGTTTGTGAGTGAAGAATACAAGGATTTTGTGTTGTTGCAGGCCTGCTGGGTTTCCAATGTCAGCATTCAACGTTGAAAATTAGGTCTTGCCTCAGCCACGAGATGCTGAATGCTATATAGAGCTAATAACACCTGAATACCTCATTCAATACTTTTGAGAGGAAAAAAACATACACTATTTTTTACCTCGTCTCACACACTACCGATAAAAAGAGACATTGCTTTCATGATAGAAACGATGAGAATGAATTTCTCTATGTTGTCATCAGTTCTTTTTTCCCCAGAATTGGAGAGTAGGCCTATTGTTCACATAACATCGGCTATCTTCAAAACTGATGTTCATCCTTTTTATGCAGCCTACGTCTTTTCTTAAAATATTTCCTCAGCTGAGTAGTAGTGCTAGTGTCTGCGTTTTTATTCAATAAAAAACACCTAGACGAGAGCCATTTAGTGCGCAATCACACGGTTTCTTTCACCATTTTTAAATGATACAAATCCTAGTTTGGCCCTATATAGAAACCTATCTCTAACTTAAGGAAGAGGGGAAAAACTCAATCGCCTATATTGTTTTTTTTTCAATGAGAGGCTATGGGTCGAATTGGAGCAGTAATAATTCTCTGGAAATCTCATTTAAGTGCACTTAGAGGCTTTTGTCAGAGGGATAGGGACGGGGAAATTAGTCGGACTCTAACCGCGCTCACATGGAAATAAATAACTGTGGGCTATATGGTGCGCAATTTACGCAGAACATCACCAGGACAGATTATACCAAACATTGACAATATACACATCGCCCGGTTGTTTGGTGGCGGCGCACCGGCAAAATGACCATCTTGACAAATTGCTTTGTATACTCTTAAAGCAAGTGACATATACTGCTAAAGAGGTGAGAGAATATGACTTGCTCCCGGTGAGCATCAAAGTGTTGCACTTGTTTTCTTCAATCAAAGGGCGAGATCTTGACAGGCCCACTAGTACAGTGACTGATGTGTACAAAAAACATCATCCAACCAAATAAAACTGAGTTTAGAAAAAGCTGGAAATGCCCCACCGTTTTGTTTTTTTTGGCATATTTTTTAAATTCGCCATAACGAATTGGAGATTTTCAAACTGGCTATAAGGCTGCATAACTCGTCAAGATGGGACATGTTTGCAGGGGCACTTCATGGAAGGCCGGTGTAGCAGTGAGGTGGCAGGTCAGGACCCCGGCCCTTCAGCCATCTCTCCAAATCTCTCTCAGGGTATTGAACCAGCAACGCCGCGATGGACAAAAGCACTTCAGTAACCAGGCGCTTTGGTCCATCTGCTGTGTTGGTGTGTGTGTGTGTGTGTGTATGTAGGGAGGGGGGCTGTGGTAATATGGAAAAAATGTTGCCTGTTTATGATAGCAGGCTACCTACAGAAATGCCTCGTTGGTTATTATGTTTTGGCTATAAACAGTGAAGTATGCGCTGACAGATGGATTGTAATGTTACGCATAAAGTGCATCCTGTTTATCTGGATACATGCAAACAGATTCTTCTGAGTCTGCATGACATGTGGCATCAGTGCGCACAATCCCCCACACCAAGAAAATTATTTAAAAAAAAAAAAAAAAAGAAAGAAAAAGAAAAATCACTGATAGCAAAGCTAAGGCATGACTTACAGTAGCCTATAGTCCAAACATGGCACGTATGGTTCACCGATGTGTTCATTTTATTTTAAATAATATTTCCATATGTGCTAAGAAAACAACACAGAGATGGTCTGTCGAAATATTTTTGGAACCCCCTTTGATCGCCAACCTGCCAGTTACAAAGATCATATTTTATTTCTTCAAGCTGACTCACTCTTCATTTTTCAGCTATATTCTAAGGAATATAACATTAATCTTATGGGGCAGTATGATTTAACAGAGCTAATTTAAAAGTAAACGCAAAATTAGTCGCATCGCAAAGTAAAAAGCCAAGCCACGCACAAACTAAGAGCTAGAAAATAAATCGACCAAATTATGTGCTACAGTTTGTGTAGCTTTTATTTGGAAAAAAAAGCTTAAAAACATGACATATTTGCCCATTTTTTAAGATGACTGCATTTTCACAATTGTAACAGTTCCCTCCTTGCGCCATGCAGATGAGTGATATACTTTAAAATACAAACATGAGCCTATATGATATTTCAGTATGTCACATGCTTATTGTATCCTGTAAATACACAGCGACAAGCTCAACCACAGCTATCATCACAAAATATGACTACCTTTGTCTTTAATTTTGTCAGAATAAGGCTTGGAAACAAACCTTGACTGGGCCTTCCTCATAGATCCTTGGCGGCTCCATTTGTCTTGATCCTACTGCCTTTGCCTCATCCTGTTTACTGGATATAAAAGTTAACTTATGAACAAGGATATTAATCTGGACTATTGCTCTCATAGGCGTTGCAGCCAACCGGCTCCAGATTTTTATGGGATCCTAATGTGGAGGGTCTGTGGACCAGGGTCCTGCTCTCTGACTCAGTAATCCACAAGGTTGAGAGGTTTGCCTCATTTACATAATGTTAGAGGTCTGGGCCGAGGCCTACCTTTCTTTTCTCCCTGAAAAGACACCACACTACCGCTGCCAAAAGTGCGGAAAAAGCCTCCCAGGAAGTCCAGGCAAACACAGCACATTTTTGCAGGTAGGAATCATTATCTTAGTTTATCCAGCGGGTGTTAATTTTGATAGGAAAAAGACTTTTCTCTGTGAGACCGTGTAGTTATGAGTTGTGGACGCTATATTAAACTGTATTATACATGCACAGATTTCACTTTGTAAATGTGGAGTTTCTCACAGCTTTAGGTGACTTTGAAACACTCTGAGGCATGTCGAGTTTTGTTTGTCAGTACAATAATGTCCAAGCACTTCACATTTAATCCGGTGCGGAGTTTAGGCATCTGTAGTCTAATTGAAGGATGCAAAAAAGGGGCTTCTGAAATATGCATAAGAAGAATGATTTATTACTTACAATCAAGCTAACAACTTAAACGGAGATTGGTGTTCTTGATATGTTGCTATAATTGATGGCTGACCATGTCACATCTTCATTTGCTCAATTAGGGGAGGTAGCTACTTGCTGCCATGCCATGCTAAATTACATTAGTGGCTTCGTGCAGACGCGTTTCCTTCCTCCAACAAAGGAAGAACAACATTTAAAAAAAAAAAAATATGGAAATACATTTTAGGTCCGAAAAAATAATTATGTCCATATCAACAAACCCGCTCGACTTTTATGTGCGGCATGTTTTAAACTGAGAAAACATATCACCGTAACTCATCATCATCATCATCATCATCATCATCATCATGGTGTATATGACCACAACCAACAACGGATGCAACAAATGTCAAAGCCGTAGGCTATATGTATTATTGTCCTGATTTGAACAAATTGTATGAAAAGTAGACCATCTATTGTAACAGTGGGATAATCATATTACAAATGGCCTATAATGTTGTAGAACCATAACAGACTCATATTATAATGCTAATCGATTTTTATTACTGCTGTAGTTTGCTTTTTTCTTCTCCTCTGTGTATTTTCCCTCTCTCTCTTTTTAATATCTTTTAACCCTCCTGTTGTGTCCCTGTTCCCCTGATTCTTCCCCTGGCGCCAGTCAGTTTACACAGAGATTAAAATGTCAGGTCCAAGACCGCAGAGTGTCATTACAGCATGTTGACTGGACCTGAGGATTTGGGACTTGCAATATTGTCTCCAATTTGCATTAGATTTAATGAAGTATTCATGAAGTTGGCCTCTTTATTTATTTGTGAACTCTTCTCTTTTTTTTCTTCAAAAAAAAAAAATAATAATAAATAAATAAATAAAATATATATATATATATATATATATATTTGCTGTGCTCAAGGGGAAATCCTGTCAGGAAAACTGTAGCTGTGATCATCACTTTTGCAGGTTTTGTGTATTTTTTTTAGTCAACTTTTTTTCCCCCATATTACACGCCTTGCCGTGCTAATCATTAATACGTGATATAGTCTGCACAGGTTAGGTTGTCTATCCCAGTTCCCACTCAGCATTTTGTCACTATGAGCTTATTTGGACTTGCCCCACTCTGATGGGGCAAAATGATGCTTAAGAAGCATAAATGAGTTGGTCATACAACTTCATTGTGCCTCTTTGATGATACTCGGTGGCCCTTATGTCTGTTCAAAGTGCTCTCAAAGTTTCTAGAAAGAGCGGAATTCCCTCCTGACGCAAAATAGTCATATGTGGTCAGATCAGCTGATGTGCTGAACATAGTGGGCAGCCAGTTGGATTCTCACCTGTAAATAGTTGTTCGACAGGGCAGATTCACAAATATCAGGCTTCGTTTCGTTAATGTAAACAACCTAATATAAAGCAAAGTGCGTTTTCATCAATTATTTCCCTAAAAATGTCAATGACTATTGTTTGCTGCTTTAGGAGGTTTGCTCCGCCCCCTGTGTTTGTCGTAAACCTGGCTCCTGGCTCCAATAAACCCGGGCTAAGAGCGCCCTGGGCTCGCCTCCTTCTCCAAGGCGATCAATAGGATCTCAGGCGCACTACAAGCACTCTCTTACGTAGACATCCACCAAGGAAAGAGCCGATACAACAACACCGGTTGATCTGCTCAAACACAAAAAATCTACCTGCTTTCTGAACCATGTCGTTGAGCCCAAAGCACACAACGCCTTTCTCAGTGACAGATATTTTGAGTCCAATCGAGGAGACCTACAAGAAGTTTAGTGGCATGGACGGCGCAGGGAACCTAACCTCTCCATTGGGAGCCTACCGACAGCCTCAGGTGTCTCAGACCGGCATGCAACAGCACTCCATGGGCCACAACGCCACCGTGGCCACTACCTACCACATGCCACACACTGTCTCCCAGTTCTCCCACAGCGCAATGGGGGGATACTGCAATGGGAGCATTGGCAACATGGGAGACCTCCCGTCGTACCAGGAAAGCATGCGGAACAGTGCAGCAGCAACAGGGTGGTACAGCGCCAACCCTGATCCAAGATACTCCACAAGTAAGTTCGTTGGACAATTTCTACACACTTTTAGATTTTTGCTTTTGGCAAAAAATAATAAAAAAATAAAATAAATAAATTGAATTTTTAGGAAGTACACGCAAAACACACTGAACTGAAACTATAATCACTATTTAACAATTTAAGCACAGTTAGTGATGCTACGGATAGCAATTAGATGATTATTTAGAGCATTTACAAAATCTTTTGATAAGCATTTTGCTGTTTATAACTGTTTATCCGATCCTGGGGATCTTCCTTTTTGCCTGCCTCGATTTGTTGCATCTGTGGCATGAGGAAATGTAAAAGAATAATCCTATTTAAAATACATATATAATTGATATTATTCGTGTTATTAATAATAATGATAATAATAATACTGTTATTATTGTTATTACTATTAATATTATTGTTCATTTGATGGCCGCAATTTTTTGGACAAAAGCTGGCGCCTGGCAACTTCTGATAATTACGCACAGCAGCCAGTGTGTATGGACTACATCAGGCGAAGCAGACATTTCTACATCTGTTTATTGAACGCACGTATATGTATGTATATTTTTAAGTTTCTAGATTCATGGGACCTTCCACAGGTATGAACATGACCAGCATGGGGAGTCTCACGGGAATGGCGGACGCCACCAAATCCATGCCAGCTCTCCACGCTGCGCCCAGGAGGAAACGGCGCGTCCTGTTCTCCCAGGCTCAGGTCTACGAGCTGGAGAGGAGGTTTAAGCAGCAGAAGTACCTGTCGGCGCCGGAGAGGGAACACCTGGCCAGCATGATCCACCTGACGCCGACCCAGGTGAAGATCTGGTTTCAGAACCACCGGTACAAGATGAAGCGGCAGGCCAAGGACAAGGCGGCTCAGCAGCTGCAGCAGCAGCAGCAGGACGGTAACCTGTGCCAGCAACAGGCGCAGTCCCCGCGGCGCGTCGCCGTACCAGTTTTGGTGAAGGACGGTAAACCGTGCCAGAACGGCTCCAACACGCCGACACCGAGCCAGCAGCAGGTACAACAACAGAGCCAACAACAGAGCCAGCAACAGAACGGATCCGGAGTCGTGCTCGCAACCTCCACCAACGCCATCAGCCAGCATCAAAGCCAGCAGCAGGTCAACGCCTTGGTCCAGGCCCAGGAGCTGGAGGAGATGTCGCCCAGCCCCCCCTCTCTGCACAGCCAGCTCAACATGGCCCAGATAGACACCTCTGCTGTAGATTACACCAGTAACATGGTCAGCTCAAACCTCCTCTACGGCAGAACGTGGTAGGACCTATACTACAGTACTGTCACTTTCCAGCTTTTTTATATGTTAACCTGCGGATGAGCCCATGCAAGAGCAAAACGTGAAATATATCATGTTGATATATATATTCATAAATATATATACACACAACGGTGAGAAAATCGGGGCCCTTTGTTGGCGGAGGGGACAGGGCGCACACAGGCGCACCAGCTGATCAGGGCACATTTTCTTGACATCTCTGAGAGGGGAGTCTATTTTTGAACATTACACGAAATGGCTGCCCTTGAAAGCAATTATGTCGTTTCTGGACCTTTTGTAATCCATGTTATGGACCTTCCTCATGATGTTTTAAACGTAGTCTATGTTGTTGAACAAACAGGAATGCTGCTTCACTTGAGTTGGGACTGGGGGGGAAAGGTGGGATCAGGTTTGAAGTACTGCAGGTACACTAAGCCACCACTCCTTATTTGCGGTGATAACCTGGTATTTTATCCTATTAATATTGTAAACTAATGTATTCATTTAGACTTATTAAATAAAGTAGGGACTTGTATATTTGGCTAACACACAAGAATGCGTTTAACTGTATAATAATCGTTATTGCGTCCACTTTTATGTTTTCTTTATTCTTTTGTAAGTTAAAAAGGAACAAATGCGTGATGGCTGCTGTATATGTTTCAAAACCAAGTGAACGTTAACAATAAATAACTTGAAGTGTGCGAGCTATTCCTGAAGAAGTAATTTTTTTTAAAGGATCTGTTTTGGAGTGCATTTTCATTATGTTGTGATTGAGACCAAATTGAGTTGGAAAGCAAGGTCGATGAGGCAGCCAGCATTGTTCAGACGAGATTTTTGGAGGGTCGCCTCTCATGGAGGATGTCAGCAAGACACTGCAGGGATATCTCCCCTTTAAATTCACAAACACATTTATAGCATGTTAAATATTTCCAATAATTAATTTTGGTAATTGTCAGCAAATGCCTTGATCGAATATTGTGTTATAGGCCCAGAACTTTGTTTCATTACAACTTAGATGGGAAATTTTATGAATTTTATGGTGGATGCGAGTTTTGCATAAAACACATTACCAGTCACCTCGGATTGTAGTCATAACAGTGAATATTTTATCTACAAGCTGGCATGTAATGCATTATTATTATACGGCAGAAATATTACTATTATGAGAACAATAAATTATTATGATTATTATGATTATTATTATTATTATTATTATTATTATTATTCCCATAATGTCATTTTAAAGTTTATGTTGCACGCAGGCCTAATTGGTTGCCTCGTAACCGTTTAAGTATTTTTTAAATATCGTTTTAAAAAAAGGTTTCAAATGAAAAGTAGACGTATAAGAGATATAAGATGGCTAAGATTTAGAAAGAAAAAAAATCAAAAGCATGCGGATGAATTTTTAACAAAAGCCATAGAAAAATATAGCGTGTTGTGTATACATAGTAAGTTTTAATCATTTTTAGACCCAGTTCAAAACCTTTTGCAAATATTGAACGTCACGTTATTGTGGCTCAGTGGCGGGCTTTATTAGAATTTTGGGGGATTATAATATTTAGTATTATTAGCGAATTGTTTTTCACATAAAACTGAACACTGTGTCAGACAGCTACCTGAACTGATATTTTGCTGAAACAGATTCAGCAGAAATTATTTAACTAACTAGGTAACACTTACTAATGATATTCCCTTTCCCCCACTCAAATAGTATTATTTTTAACAGTATCAGTATAAAATAATGCAACATGTTAATTCATTTGACATAACAATCAGTCAGTGCTCCTAGATTTAATGTTGGCTCTGCAAATACTGCAGAAAAGGCCTGAATGCATTTCATGTGAAATGGTTGTTTTTATTTTGGTGAAAAGTGATATCCAAAATGAATGTGGGATTTTTGTGATGTCCTGAAATGCAGTGTGAAGTGAATGTTTCAAAAGGCCTTGGAGCATTCTGTTTCCCTGTCCCTCTTTCATTCACACACACACACACACACACACACACACACACACACACACACACACACACACACACACACACACACACACACACACACACACACACGCACAAACCCATTCTGATCACTCTGTTTGGAATATGAGTGATTTGTGCAAACAAACTCCAGAGTGTTTAAGGTCATCACTTAGCATCAGTGTCGCTTCCCCTTTGCTTCTGTCCTCCAAGCTGCTTCCCATTTTTTTCCCACCAGCAACGGCTAATAATAGGATCTAACATTTCATTTCCTGTGGTCATTTAAACACGTTTGGAAATTACTTCTCAATCCCCTTGCTGATGATACCCTGGGATGATGATGATGATGGCTATCACTGTGTCTCAATGGAGACCTTGGAGAGCCTCCATTTCCAGCCCCTTCACATACCTGGCAGCTGTATGTATATGTGCTATCATCCGTACACTCGAAGGAAGCATCAGAGCCAATATGGACCTGACATTTTGAATTGAGCGCAACAACTCCATCAGGAGGGAGTTTGATAAGAGTATTAAAAACAGAAATGCATTCCACAATATACACTTTGATGCTGCAAGATGTCTCTGATTGATTTTTTCTCCAAATTGAGGGCATGAATGAGCTGTCGACAAAGCTTTTGATGGTGGACCACATGAAATGAAAGTGGAGGTGAAGCCATTCTTTTCTCTTTTCAATAGCCGTAGTTATGGCGCACTAATAGGCTATGCTTGGTAATCATTGGCTATTGTGCCTGTTGCTTCTTTCAATTTATTAGGGGGCACCTCTCTTTGTAAAGGTATATGGGACTGGCTGGGCACTGTAATTGGTGCTGGCATCATCATTTCTGTTTGGAAAGTTCTGGGTCTCAGGATGATATAGTCGCTACATTGTGGGGACAGGCTACTTCGATGTGGTTTCAGTGCACAGAAATAGCTTAAAGGTTGTCCATGTGAGCAACACACACACACACACACACACACACACACACACACACAGGTTTTCCTACACACACATACTTACATACACTTTGCCCAGACCACTACATGTATGAACACATGCACCAGCAAATGCGTATAAAGCAATTGAATAACTCATGCGAGGCAGAAATTGCATACATTACACAAGAGGAGCTGGATAGAGTCTTTCATTCCCTTAAAACCATACGCTGTTTATGAGTATAAAAAAATGGGGAGGACATTGTATTTCACTGATGAAAAGAATTTCTTGGACTCTATTCTCCTCAGGTAATTGCAGGTTGCTCTGCGTAATTTGAATCTAGTAAGGAGCCTTGCTTCTGTTGCTGCTGTCTGTGCCCCCTCCCACCCCCCACCACCATTATTCTACTTAATATGTCAGTAGGTCTGATCGCAGAGAAACCTTTTCAAGTCCTATTGACGTGTTCCTCAATTGACCATGGCGGCCTAGCAACCTAGAGAGCGCTAATTGGCAAGAGCTTAACATCATTAGTTGCATAGTTTGTACAGAAGCATAGGCCTAACATATAACCTTCATCATACAAAATTCAATCTTTATCGTTGATAGGATAGAAAGGGGGGAAAAGGTATTGCATGCAAAGTATGCATAGAGTAGCAATAAATTAAAATGTTTTACATGAAAAAACAGTCTAGCCCTGACTATGGGAATATAGTAATAGAGCGGAACATTAATTTCTCCAGCAACATTCAGTAGAAAATGAATAATGTAAGTCAGACTTGACTGAGAGCAACACATGAAATGAAGTGAGAGAAGTGCATCCAAGCAGTTATTTTTTTCCCAGTGGTATTCATGTTAAGAAAGATAGAAATTGCTAATGGACACCAAAGTATGTCAACAGTAATATCCAGAGTATACTCTGACCACAAGTTCAGTTTCATTGGTCAAGGACCAATTCTGAAAAATATATTCTCATTCCCCTTAAGCAAGCACCCAAGAATTCAAGAAGGTGCTACAGTGTTCTGTCCCGCTGCCCTCCTCCACCTCCTCCTCTCTTCCACTCCCCTCTCCCCACTCCTTGCCAGAGATAGTCCCCAAATCTTGCCCCCATGTGAAATGCCTAGGGAGAGGCAAGGACTACTTTTCATTTCACAGCGCAAAGGGATGCTTTGAATTGGCTAGTTCTTAGAGAGATTTTAATTAGTGTAATGCCCTCCTATTCCGGTGAAGAGAGACAATCTTTCTCTTTTCTGTGACAAACCTATCCCTGCCGGACTTGTTTGGTTTTCCAGAGAATGAGTTACTGCAAACCCATATTTGTAAAGCCCTGGCGAAAACCGCCATCAGCTCGCAGGATCAAAAGGAGACTTTACCCCCAGGAAGCTAAAACTTTCTTAATTCTGGTCATTTTCAAATGGAAAAAATTTGCCTGCAAATAATCATCTTCCTAGAGAGTGAAAAACATTTCAAGAAGGTCATAGGACTCTGAAAGCAATTCTCACTCTAATAGATTTCCATAAAATTAAATGAAACCACATTTTACCATTGCCTTTGGTTCAAAGATAACATGAACTCACACTCTGACACACACACACACACACACACACACACACACACACACACACA